>JACM01037882.1:0-11994 GCA_000787095.1 Periophthalmodon schlosseri | reverse complement strand
TCATCTTTTTAAGTGGGAGAACTTAAATACTAAGTTTTAGATACTTAATACTTAATACTTTTTTGCCCCACTGTACAGTCTCTGCATCACACCTGTACCTCACCTGTCTTACCTGTAACTTGCCTGTCTCTCACTTGTCCCACACCGGTCTTCCCACCTCTCTCACCTGCCCCTCACCTGTCCACATGTGTAATTCACCTGTACCTCATATGAAATTCACCTGTACCTCATATGACTCTCACCTGCCCTGCACGTGTCATTCAGCTGTCCTTTATCTGTCTCTCGCCTTCCCCACACCTGTCCACTCCTGTGCTGAACATATCCTCACCTGCCCACACCTGCCCTTCACCTGTCCACACCTGTCCCCTACATATGCTCACTGTCCCACATCAGTTTTCAGTTATCCAGTATTATTTTTCAGGAATGACGAGACAGAGTTTGATGAAGATGAGCAGATTTCGCACAAACCGGTAACATATTTCTCTCTTTACAATAAGCTGAGTTCACGTAACATCACAACATTCAGAAAATGCTGTAGTTTAATATTAAGCTGAAGACGGGTCAGAATTCTCAAGTGGAGTTTGAAAACAGTTGCTGTGTAACTGTCAGACTGCAGATGTGTTGTCGTGGTTTATGGTTAATATATAATATAATAAAAACCCAGTGGGAAAAAGAGAAACCTGGAGGAGAACCACAGTGAAGGAGAGACCCACTCTGATGGACGGGCAGCTGCAGATGTGTCCAGGACTAATGCGCATCCATTTGCAGATAGCGTTCAAGTCTGTAGGGCCAGAGCCCACTCAACTAAGGGACAGAGCCGCTCAACTAAGGGACAGAGGGAGGCTTATCCACAATAGGGTAGGAGTCATCCTAGCCAGGTATTGGGCCATCCAGCCAGGTGAGGGAAGGGAGGGTCCAGGTCCATGGAACAGGATCAGGGCACAGGAGGGGCATCTAGGGTCCAGCCATCATCGGGCAGTCAGCAGCCAGGCATCTGACACAGTTGCACTCCCCAGAGGAAACAGAGGATAGTGCTCAGGTTACCATACTTCCTTTGAGCCATGCCCTTTATGGCTTTATATGTCAGGAGGAGAACTTCAAATTTAATTCTAAATTTGACAGGAAGCCAGTGAAGGGACTCCAGCACTGGGGTGATGTGTTCTCTTCTCTTAGTTCCTGTTAAGAGCATGGCTCTTGCATTTTGAACTAGTTGAAAGCTTTGTATAGAGTTTTTAGGGCATGTGTGTACTGAGGAGTTACAGTAATCTGGCCTTGATTTAACAAATGCATGGATAAGATTTTCAGTGTCACTTTTAGATAAGATTTTTCTGATTTTGGCGATATTACGCAGGTGGAAGGAGGCTGTTCTACAGGCTTGGTTTATATGTGCTGTGAATGAGAGCTCTTGGTCAAATAAGACTCCAAGGTTCCTTACAGTAGAGCTGGAGGCTACACTGACACTGTACAGAGTGAGTCTCTGGTCAGGTAGAGAGTTTCACAGGCCTTTGGGGCCTAGAACAATGACCTCTGTTTTTTCCTGGGTTAAGAAGCAGATAAAAAAGTGTCATCCACGTTTTTATGTTCTTCACACAGGTACTAAGTCTGTCTACTCCATCAGTCTGATCTAGTTTCATTGATAAGTACAGCTGTGTGTCATCATAGCAGTGGAAGTTAATGCCATGTTTTCTGATTATATGATGCCGTTAGGTAATATCAAGTGTGAATGGGATTGGACCAAGTACAGAACTCTGTGGCACACCATAGGCTACCTTAGAACATGGTGAGGAGCTCTGATTTATATTAACAAACTGGTACCTATCAGATAAGTAGGACCAGCTGAGGGCTGCCCCTCTGACACTTATGTCACATTCTAACTTTTGTAGTAGAATGTTGTGGTCGATGGTGTTAAACGCTGCACCAAGGTCCAACAGAACCAGGACTGAGACCTGGTTCAGTCTTGATCCTGTTAGAGCTGAGTGCTGCCTTTGACACTGTCGATCATGAGATCCTCTTACCAAGACTCGAGAACTGGGTGGGCATCTCTGATACTGCACTAAACTGGTTCAAGTCCTATCTAGAAGACAGGGAGTACTTTGCCGAAATTGGAAAATGTGTCTCAGATAAAATGGCCCTGACCTGTGGGGTATCCCAGGGGTCAATCCTGGGACCCCTGTTGTTCAGTCTACATGCTGCCATTAGGCCAGTTATAAATAAAATATCACATTGATTTTATTTGTAAATGATGGGTGACCAATGAGCTCCTTTGTTTCAAATGTGTCACTGAAAGAAGGTTAAGGTATTGATTGCAGGATAACAATAACATTAGGCTGGGCTTGAGACGGAGAGACTGGGACCAAACTCTATTTTTTTTTATACGCTTCATATCAGAGAGATGTTAGTCTGGATTTGCCAGGCAACCAAAATAAACAATCCTTTCAAAAAGTGCTTTTGCTTTGAGGGATACTGACTTGTTTTTAACCCCAGAGATCAATGTGGTGCAGGTGAGCCGTTGGAACAAGTACCTGCCTGCTCCACAGGAAAAGGCGGAGCTTACACACGAGGGGGAGGAGCCAGAGGAGGAGGCACTGTTGCTGGACAGAGACCTGCCACACTCCAGCACACAGAGGTGAGATGTGACCCCCTCCACTTCACTCTCCTCTCACAGGGACCCTTTCTGTATAAACCTGAGAGGAGGTTGTGGTTGCGAATCCGCTGTGTTGTCTATGCTGAATTGAAAGTCCCTCTGATGCTCAGGGTGAAACTAATTCACATCTAAGACTGAGTCGATTAGGGCTTCAAACACTGCAGAATGTATCTGTTGTGTAGAAGAATGGAATCACTTTTTTTTTTTTTTTTTTGGAAAGACGATGCAAGGCAGGTTTTTAGCACAATTCGTACACAAAGTAATTCAAAGTGCTTTACACAATAAGAAAGACAAAAATCACAAACAAATCAAAATATAAATAATCATCATAAAAGTAACTTTAAAAGAGCAGAATAAAACCCTTTCAGTCATATGCACAGCTAAACAGAACCATTTAGACCCTCAGTTTAAACATTGTGAAAGTAGAGGCCTGTCTGACATCTTCAGGAATACTGTTTCCAGGTTTTACCTGCAGAAAACAAACGATTCCCCATGTTTAGTCCTGACTCTGGGCACCAGCAGGAGGCCGGTCCCTGAAGTCCTCAGAGTGTGAGATGGTTCATATGGCACTAACATGTGGGAGATGTACTTTGGTGCTAGGCCATGGAGAGTCCATTATTACCTCTAGATTTCTCGCCTGATTAGAAGGTTTTATAGAGAGAGACTGGAGGTGACTGCTGACACTTTCTCTTTGTTTCTGTGGGCCAAAGACTATGACTTCAGTCTTGTCTGAATTTAGCTGGAGAAAGTTGTTTTGCATCCACACACTGATCTGTTAAATTCACCAGTGTGAATCCACTGGTCCATATTCAACTGCTGCCAGTGAGACATAGATCTGAGTGTCATCTGTATAGTTGTAGTAGGACACATTATTTCTGCGTATTACCTGGCCTGACAAAGGAGTTGTTCATTTGGAGAAAGTTAATAAGCTTTAAGGACTTTCAAGGACTTTGCCTAAAAACAGCAGATTTGAGATAGGTTGGTAATTGTGGCATCAAGACTGCTCTTCTTCTGGAGAAGCTTGATAACCGCAGTTTTCAAAGCTCTTGGGAATGTTCCAGATTGAAGTAACATGTTAACTATGCGAGCGAGTGGTGATAGCAAACTGTTGAGCATAGACTTTAGAAATCTAGTGGGTAACATTGAGGCAGCATGTAGATGAACTCAGACTGGTGACGATCTCTGGGACAGTTTTGTCAGTTACAAAGTGACAGTGAGTCAGCTCTAAGTGTCTAGGTGGCTGCAGGGGTGTTATTTGTGTTGTGGAAGGCCTTCACTAGAATCATTTGGATAATTACAGCCCTGGAATTTCCAGTCTGTACTAAACAAAAGGTTAAAGTTAGCCGTTAACTTGAAAACTACCGCTTCATGACATCACAAGGTGGAACAGAGCATTTTGGCATTTAGAGATATCGACAGACTAATAATAAAGGGTTACTCAAGCATGTATGAATGAAACAAAACACAACTCCAGGTATGTTTTTGAGGAGGTAACAGCATTATAACATGGATTAAACCTCAAAATAAACAAAGTCCTAGTGCACATTAAGTACAAACACTTGTTCTGTTTCAGGGCTAAAAGGAGAGAGCCAAACAGTGGTCAGCAGGGGAAGAGGAGGAAAACCACTGCCCAGGTGTGTCTGCTGTCATCTGCTCCAAGTACTGCAGTAATAGTAATGCTAGCAGGGGCACTAGTAATTTTACTAAAAGGGCCTATATCATGCTAATTTTTGATCTGTGTCATAATATTGTATCCTCATCAATAGAAAGTGCTCCACTGTGTCCTGCATACATCTTCACTAGTCAGTCTTTTGAATAATTTCACCTCTGGAAATGCCACACTTTGCCTCATTGTAACTTCTTCGGTGCATCATAAGATATTGTAGACTTTCTGTGGCAATCTCAACTGAATAAAGGGTAAAACTAAAATATTTTTTTAAGGCAACAACCTATGTTTATTCTAGAGCAGTGGTTCCCAAAGTGGGGTCCAGGAAGCTACAATTTGAAATCAACAATATTTCTTTATATATCGTTATATTAGTATTAAGCCCACAGGAATGTATTGTTTTAACAAATAAATCTAAGGAGAAAACATTACAAATTCTTTTATATGTAGTGTAAAATATTAGAGGGGCCCTGTGTGATCTTTACATCAAGAGGGGGCTGTGGCACAGCAGACTTTAAAAATAGCTGTTCTAGAGCATTGAAGAGTAAAGAAGTTTGTTTTGAAGCTAAAAATAGCTGTTAACTTGATGAGTTACTCAAACGTGTAAATGAAACAAAACACAACTCTAGGTATTCCAACATGGCTAAAAGTTCACAGGTCAGTTTTGCACCTTTAAGTTTCTGCTGTTGAAGCAGTTGTAGTGAGTTATCATTCTGGCCTCACAGTAAGCCTCGCTGTGACACTAAACATGTAAAGATAACCCTTTAGCCCTCTGTGAGCTGGTCACTGCTCCTAAACAAAGGATGGGTCAAATGTTGGTAACACATTTGCCTTTGGAGAAAGTGGGGCTTCCATTTGTTGTCTTTGTGTAGGATGAGTTTGGACCAGGCTGGTTCAACACGGCTACTCCTAGATCCGCCCTGCTTGTCCCGGGCGCCCCCACTGCTCCCAGTGTGCCCCCACCCACAGCTGTGTCCAAGTGGAGCACCTTCCTGGAGACTCCCACAGCCTTGGGATCAGTCTCCAGTGTCTCTGCGTCCTTGATGTTTCAGAGACAAGAGGACGTGGACTTTGATCTGGACTGGGTCTGAGACTGTCCTAGACTACACTTTAGTTGAATGCTTTTGTTGACAGCTTCAGACGACACACGACTACACAAACTGACCACATATATAGACCATTAAAGTGCATATGTTTAGAATTCTCATTTCCCTAAAACATAGCTAACATGATTATATTTGAGAGTTTTCTAATGATCTTGCAGTATGTCCCATAGATTTTGTTCAGACTGTGGTGGCACAAATGCTTTCTATATTATTTTCTTTCATCCTATCTGTGGAGCTTGACTGTCGCTTATTGCCTGTATTTCATACATAGCAGTCTTTTTGACCAATGCAGTTACTTTTGTTATGTGTGATTTGTGGGAGATCTGAACTCAAAACTGTTTCGACTGGCCTATTCACTCCACCAGGTATTTTCTGGTGGTGTGCACTGTCCCTCTTTAACTGTATGTTTTTACTGTAACTTTGCTTTTGCACTTGTTTATTGTTGGCGCCTAATAAAGAAAATGTATGATTTTTGTTATACCAATGTCTAGTCCATGTTCTTTTTAGACTATGGGGGGCCACGGCCTTCTGTAAATGGGATGGGATTGATGACAGCTGATGTAGGGGGATTTAGAACTCTGTGCTACTTCCTGTATTTTACAACTTTGTTTTAAACTTTTCTTCACAAACTGCCCCTTGACTGATGTATATGATGAATATTTACCTCAGTACTATCCAAACCAAGTCAGAATTAGAAAAATATATCGATCTCTCTAATGCACTCTTTTGTATATTAATCTCACAAAATCTTTCCTCGTTTACTAGGGGTGCAAATAATGTTGCAAGTTATTTTGTGGTTTTATTAAATAGAAAAACATTTAGCTCACAATTAGGAATTATAAATATGGCACACCAATTTAACATGAACCAAATGTTTTCATTGAAGCTGTACTTTACAAAATGGAGGGGAAAAAAATGACATGAAAACTATGGACTTATCTTGGCTAAATGTGGATCACAACACACAGGCCAAAGTGCTGCCAGTAGCTGTGGCACAGAATGAAAAATAAAGTTATTTAATTTATTGATTTCAAAGAAAATTTCAATTTTGAAATCTCATTCATTTTTTTGAGTCTAGGTCTGAAAAAAAATCAATATTGTAAACCATTTTTCACACTGGTTCATCAAAACATGCACATTCTAAACAGCTCGATGGGTAAGGGTAACAATGGGTAAGACTTCAAATGCAGTTGGTTGCACAGCACCCCCTGCAGTTGTGATTGAGAATGAAAGAAGAGTAGTAGCAGTAGTTCTGTGTACAGTTATAAGTGTATGGGGTGATAGTGTCCTTTGGGGAGCTTCTTCCTGCAGATGGGGCAGCTCTGGCTTTGGTTGAGGGAGTCTCGTAAACAAATGCTGCAGAAGACATGTCCACATCGAGTCGACACCAAGAGCCGGCCACTGTCCACAATCTGCAGCACAAGACAAAACCGACTCCATAAGCAGACACTACAGCAGTAACGGGGCTCAGTGGCACAGGACTAACTTTAGACATTTAGACGGTTCATGGAGTCTTTGTCAGTTTCATTTTTATTTATATTGCACATGTAAAAACAACTTTGGCTGCCCAATGTTCTTCGCATAAAAGTATTAAACGCCAGGGACTTGAGTCAGTTCAGGGTTTTCAGTCTAGTCTTAAACTGCGGTAAAGACTGGTTGACTCCCTCTGCCTGTCAGATCCTCTCAGAATGTGTATTTTAAATTGGATGATTTCTATGGAACAACAGCAGAAAGAAGAGAGTGAGTGAGCAGAAGATTTGGTATTTTTTGGTATTCATCTGTAAAAAGTCACATTTAAGTCACAAGTTGAATCTGTCTTGATATAAATACAATGTTTCCTAGTACTTCTTCTACATAAATAGTCCCCCTGCAGGTGAGTGCAGTTTGGGTCAGATACAGAGATATAATGTAATAGTTTTGAGAGCTTTTGTTTTGAAAATATTATTTTAATAGCACCACAGAACACTAAAGAAATTAGGAGCTCCAAAGAACTGCAGTGTGGATATGTTCTTTCTTTTCTAGAATTTGAGAAGTTTCTCCGCTAAACTCAGATATAAAATAGCTTTACTTGTGTAAAATATTCAATGTTCATGTGACCAACACATCAACACTGCACCGAGTCTCTGGGGTCTTTAAACAGCTCTGTAGTCCCTATAGAACTGATTTACTGCCAAGATCGGCAGCCACATGTAAAATAATACAACTAAATGACGATGGCAGCACCAAAGGCAACTTCCGGATGACTACAATGTACAAATGGTTACACAGAAATGTCTACTCTGGTGTTTGTCCCCCAAGGAAGTGGACAGGGTCAGGGATTGGGAAGTGTAGAAAACCAACCTCAAAATAGGAGTCCATGCAGACGGGACAACTGATGTGGACTCCAGCTGACCTGCAGAGCACACGAGTTAGGACTGGGCAGGGACTGGGCAGGCCCTGAACAGGCCCCAGCACTCACCTTTCCCTCCTCTGAGCAGGTGCAGTGGATGTGTTTGTGCTGCCCGTCACAGTAGGTTCCTCTTCGTCACTGCTCAACACGTAACTCTGGGTCTGCTCTGAAACATGGACGTGAAGATATAGGATGCAGGAAGGAGGTAGGACACGAGAATAAAGGAGGAGAGCGGGAGAAGAGGGTGGGAAAGTAGCAGAAGATAAGTGGATGAGTAGATGAGTATTTATCTACGACATACAACATTTTTCGGCCCCATTTTAACATTGCACGGGGCTCTGGAGAGACATTTTTAGAAGATACAAGTTTAATTCACACATCATTATGTCCAGTTCATCAAAATACACAAAAGGTACATTGGGTTCGTCCAGATCCAGCTATTGCTGCAAGGGTTACAGGGATTTTTAAGCTTTCAAAATGGCCGCTTCGTTAAAAGTTCATCATGACCACACCCTGAGACTTATGTAAATTCTTTTAACAACTTTTGACCCCAGATATGTCCTGATGATGCTGCCTCAGTTTGGAGTCCATCAGATCAAAACTCTAGGACAACTTCGTTAAAGTACGAGGTCTAGATTTTGGATGTATTTTTGTCTATCTCGAGATGCTCTATGTACCTGCCAAGTTTTATATACCCACAATGAAAAATTAGGCTTCGCCCCCTCCTATCTCGTACTGTATTTTAACTTTCCAGAGGGTGCCACTGAGCCATCCTGCAATGTAGATTCTTGCCGACGTTATGGTACTTAAATCTGAGTTGATCTCTAATTTTGTGCAGATTTTCAAGAGTTTTTGAGCATTTTTTCTTTCTCTCAGGAGCGATTTACTTGGCAGAAAGGAATATTAATATAATAATAGTCTTTTTTTTTCTTCCATTTTTTACACCTAAACGATAAAAGTTATTATGATAGGACTTTGTCACATTGTTCCCCATTATGAAGAGCCTAATAGAGTAAATTATTTCACAAATCCATGACAAATAGATTGACTTTTATGATTTTTTTTTTTTTTCTTTAAATAAAATGTAAGTGGGCGCTATAGAGCCATCTTAAAAGATAGAGCCTTAATTTACATGTCATAATGTCCAGCTCAGAAATGTGCATGTGCTGTTCATTTCTGGGCTGGGCTCCCATTGGTGCAATGTAAATCAATTTTTGAGGTGGTGCTACTGAGCCGTTTTTCAATATTTTTTCTCAGATCTTCACTCAAAATTAGAGCTCACCGAACTCTAATTTTCAATAACACTTGTGGTCCTCGCCGACTTGCTGAGGTACAAGGAGGAGGTAGTGTGGCATGAAGGAGGAGGAGGTGGAGGAGGTGGTATGGCACAGAGGAGGGACAGAATGAGGGGAGGAAGCAAGGAGGCAGAGGGATGAGGGAGAAGGCGGTTAGGAAAAAAGTCAAGACTCACCTTCATCGAGGACCTGCCAAAACAAAGCAGAGATTTGAGAAATAAAAATACAGGTGTTTTATTGAACCATGTTACCTTTTATTGTTTTAAATGTTTCATTAGTTTCAGTTTTGTTTTTGATGAGTCCCCCCTCCCCTCACTCCATCTTCAGAGCGCTATCACAACACAATCAGCGTGCATCCTGCTAATGAAACTACTGCACATCACATCAGGTTTGTCACGTTGCTGTGTACAGTTTTGTATCATGTTTTTGTATATTTATGGAGAATTGTCATGTGGGAGTATGGGTGATGTAGGCTTGTGGGCGGAGCCTTGTACAGACTCGTGCGGCCTGGGAGAGATCGCTAAAATACTCAAACATGCATGGATGACATCTAAAACCTCTTCAGGCATGTTTGTGATGAGGGAACAATGTTATAACATGGGAGAAAAAAAACAACTTGATTTTTTTGCATAATACCCCCTCTTTAATGCCATACTGTGAATAGAGATGTTATTGCCTTGCCTGGAATGTTCCATAGAGACATTCAGGTGGTGGATCCTCTAAGAAAAGTTACATAGTAAATCTTTAAAATTACAGATGAGTATTATGTGTAAACCCCATAGTCCAAGATGGAGGGGAGTCCAGACCAGTTTGACCTATCACAGATTAAACTAACAAATTTACTAAAGAATTTACCATTTCTTTCTCAGTTTGGCCGGCTATTTTTTAGGTTTAAAATTTGGCTTCCTGGTTGGAAATTACGACATCACCCAAGGGACTTCCATAACCAACCAAGCAGCCATGGGTTAGATACTGGTCCAAACTCTAATGTACATAGAAATGATAATTTGACAAATAAAAATAAAACAGCTTTATTTTGCTGAAATAATGGTTGAAGTGTCACAAAAAAAAATGTTTACGTATAAATTGTGCCAAACTTTTGGATAAAATTCTGTACTTCTTTGCAAATTGCTTCGATTGGTGTAAAAGAACAAAAGTGTTCTAGTAGCCCCTTAGTTTCATTTAGTGGTATGTATTTGAGCTCTACACACCAGCACTGTGTCGTTCGTGAGGTCCACCACAGCAGCAGGGTCACACGTTGGTGAGGTCAAATCCACCACATCTGGACCAGGACCAGAACTGAGACCGGGACTGAGGACAGGGGGGAAGACAGGCTCTGCTGGTCCATCTGCAGAGATACAAAGGCCAGGATTTAAAGGGCCATATTAGGCTATTTTCTGATCTATGTTATAATGTAGTTTCCCTCATCACAAGCAGACCTGGAATGGTGTTTCGTTTCATTCACACGTGTTCAACACACAAACCCTGCATATTTAGGCTGAGTTCTTCTCTCAAACTGAAAACACTCCACCTTGTGATGTCATGTGGTGATACAGGAAGCGCTCCACTTAGTTTTTAAACTGCATACACCTTCACTAGAATCATTTCGATGATTTCAGCCCTGAAATTGCCTATATGAACTCTGAACTAAAAGGTAAAAGGAGCTGTAAACTACCACTTCATGACATCACAAGGTTGAACAGATCATTTTGAGCTTTGGTGATGTAGACAGACTAATAATAAAGGGTTACTCAAACATGTGCAAATGAACCAAAACAACTCTGGCTATATTTTTGAGCATTATAACGTGGCTAAAACCTCACAAGAGTCAATTTTGCGTAATATAGGACATTTAGGTCAGTCTGTGATACACCTTTTAACAACTTAAAGAGAGAAAGAATTTATGGCAGGCCAATGGTTTAGAATAATATAACTGGAATAGGTTTTTTGCCGCCTTTCAAAATTCTAAAGAAACCTGAGATTCAGTGTTTACAGTAAAAAAAAAAAAAGAGGAGCACAAAATCTTTATCTGCTACTACTGCTGTCGTAATACCAAATTCAAACCACAATGACACCCTCTTTAAACAATAGAATGCGATTTTCAACATGAAATGGTAGTACTTTGTTTCCTGTTCCCATGTGGCCTTATATCTGTGTAATCCTCAGTGTCCAGTAGGTTCCATAGTGGTCCATGGGCGTGTACTAGTCTATGTGTCTTATACTTGTGAAAGATACAGCTCAACATCATTCTAAACATATTCAGGAAACATTTATTTCTGTCATGTCAATGGGACTTATTTAATAACAATACTTGCTCAAATGTGCATTTAGTTTCAATAGTAGTTTTAGTATCGATTAGTATCTGATTTTCGATACTTTTGAGAACTCCATCTGCTAAACCTCCCCAGTCAAAAAGCAAAACAGTGCAGGACAGAGTTCAACCTAAGCCTTAAACTTAAACCTGGGCTAGGCTAACTTGCCCCTCTGGATCACTTTTAGCAGAATGTGACTCAGGGAAAGATTTCTGTGACACCAAAATCCAGACTAAAGCAGCCCCTCAACATTCCAGCTACAGACAGCATAACAGACAATATGTGTTTCTTTGCTTTTTTCCCCATCTTTGTCCATGTAGCTCAAGTGAAAGTGAAAGTAGTTTCTCTGTTGCCGTGACTGTGCAGAGCTTAGCTAGCGTGTTAGCTAACGACAGGTGGAGATGAAGGACACATCAACTCACCCCATGAAAATCAATCAACACAGACTCAAACGTGAAGGTTCAGTTCAACTGTGTCTGATCCAAAGTCAGTATCAGTGATACAGAAACCAAAAGTTTACATACACTATATAAAAGAAAATTGTGGATTTGCAAGAGTCTGGTTCATCCCTGAGTGCAATTT
>KN474019.1:532-18799 GCA_000787095.1 Periophthalmodon schlosseri | reverse complement strand
GAAAATGGATGGATGGATGGATGGTATTCAGAATACAGTACTGTGATTAGGCCATGTAATGAAATATGTCACGAAATATGTTACAAATACATTTTAATAGGTATTCTGTTGCCTGGCATATGCACAATGTTACTTCTCTGTGTTTTTTTATACAGAGTGATATCAGTCTGGTCACCAATCCCTTCATAGCGCCAGGCTCAAACACGGCTGTGCAATTAGATTTGTTTATTGCAGTGACACATGTGAAACACAAGCACTCATTGGTCACCCATCATTCTGAACAAGATAAAAAAATATCTCACGTCAGATTAACAAAGTTAGTGCTTTGCTCACTGACTGAAAAATGCGGATTTCTGCAGAATCTATTTTTTCATATATATTTTGGCAAATCCACCTGTGTGAGTTCCCGTCCATCTGAACTCACATCTACATAAAGTATTGGAAAAGTGTGTATTCTGGATCCCAGGCAGGTATTCGGTATTCTGTGACTAAATACATTTTCAAAGTATTCTTCCCAACACTGCTAATAATAATCCCCAAATGCACAACCCCAAAAAGACAAAAGCATTGCAGCTGGACGCGACTGCCGATGTATTCAACCCCTTTGTGTCTGCTTGCCACTACAACAGCTGGTCTCAAAGCGCACACTCGGGTCAGGCATTTTGCATAAGAAAAGCCGGAATCCCAAAAATATATCACCGGGATTTAACCGAAGGGACGGGCGCGTGGGCAATCCCGGAAAGTACAAAACCATAAACAAGGATGACAACGAACGTAACATGCTCAGATGGACTCAGCGGACGGTGATTCAGTGAGGGGATGGCGATTTCAACAGCGGCCAGACTATACAGCATCCATGATCTGCTGTTGGCCATGATGAATCCTATCTGTCTATAGAATGATGAAGAGCCTTTGGATACAGGGCCATAAATTTCAGTACCGGACAGCTCGCGTAACAGCGGGATTCATCAGAGATATCAGCTCCTCGTGGTAGTCCGACCCCAGCGCGATGCTTTCAAATGCAGCTGGGCTTTTTATAGACTGCGTTTTACAGCGGACCCCGTGAACCGCGTGCCGGATAAGAGCTGAAGCTGGAGTAGGCATTCTGGATAGGGTGTGATAAAAGGGAGTGGAGAGAGAGAGAGACAGAGGGAGATAGAATGGTCAAATATCAGAATAAGTTGCTATGGAGTGATATAAAAATTGGAAATATAAAGTCTACTGAATAAAACATTGAAAGAGAGCTCAAGTAAAATTGCGTATTATGTTCCAAATAAGGTTAAGGTGATATCTCCACACTTTATACAATGGATACTATGGAAACTCAAAGGACATTAAAGACGCTGTACCTGATATTTACTGTGTTAAAAATGTGAAAAACAGAACTAGTTTGCAGTGGTCACAGGTATTTCTCACTTACCTCATGCATCCCGAGCATCCTAATTATCCAACACGATGAGTTTTTAAGCGCTTTTCACAACTCTCAGAGACCAGCGCAACGGTAAAGCTAACAACAACTAGCATGCTAACGTGCACTCCTTGATTATCAGACAGTAAAATGCTTTCTAATTAGATAGACACTACACAGCAGACTTATTCTGACCTGAAGAGCTGCTTATACAAGACAAGACAAATTTTGCTCAAATACTTGGGGAAAAATCGGGTACAGGACCTCTAACGTGCACCTTTTAGCACATTTTTGATGGTTTGCAAAATTATCTTATATTATTTTTATAGTGAGAATCACGAAATATATAGAGCTTTTCATTTTTGTCAATATCGCCCACGCCAAAATGCAATTTTGGCACTGATGACACAGAAGGCCACAGAAGTAGCACTTCACAAACAAAAGTATTTTTCATTTCCCTATAAAACACAAGACAAACTGTCAACAACATTTCAGAATTTTGACTTCTTGAGGATGTGCATGAGAAATGACGTAAACTAAAAGAGAAAGTCAATATTCTTTTGACATTGTATGGATATTAAAAAAGAAGTTTTACAGCTGTTGTAATGACTGAATGGTAAACTTATGATTTCACAGGTTAAAGTTTAAAATCCACGTGAACAACGATAACAGGGGCAGTTGGTAGAGCATTTGTCCGCTGAGCCGAAGGTTGGTGGTTCGAATCCCACTCCCACAGATGAATGCTGTCATTGTGTCCTTGGGCAAGACACTTAACCCACCTCACCCCCAGTGTCTGCGTACACTGGTGTATGAATGTGTGTGTGAATGGGTGAGTGGTTCCTTGATGTCAAGTGCTTTGAGTGCCTTGAAGGTGGAAAAGCGCTGTATAGTTTACAGTAGGTTTTACTCAAAAAACAAATTCATATTTATACATCTTCTTATTTCTTATAAAGCCTGTATCTGACTTTCATTTCTTATAGTTCAGGAAAGCCCCATTTACTCTAGACAGTGTTGTAAAAGCAGCTATGAGAGTGAATCATTTTTCCTATTTCAAAAGGCATTTTATTGGATGAGAACCAAAAGGAAGGAACTGGCATATATTCACTTTATTCCGCCCCGGCCAATTTACTGATCCACACTTCCATCGTGTAGGCATTTCTGTTTAAGGGAGGGGGATTTCTATTCATTTCAGTGGAGAACTAGAGAAAAGTCATGCAGCTAAAATATTATAAAAATGAAGCTGACGTGTGTATAAAGTTCAATGTTCATGAGCACCAATAAGTCAACAATGTACACGTTCTCTGGGTGGCTTAAAAACAACACAACCGGAGAAAGATAATGGCAACGTGCATGTCAACTTTCTCAATCAAGTGGATAAGTTGATGAAGAAACAACTACCAGACAGTTCTTTCGCTGTTCTCCACTCATGGTTCAAAATGGTAAGCATACATGCCCTTTAAGACAACTTCCAAGGCTTCCAATTCCTAATACGCACAAAATGAGTTCTTTAATTGCTCGTACATGTTTGAAAAGTGCCTGCTGTGTTCCTCTCCCACTGTACCCTCACATGACAGTCCTCCATAAACACGCTGACAGACTTCCACAGAAGACATAATACATGCATTTAAGCTGATAGTCAGAACAAAAGACCCTGTGGTGAATGAGTCACACTTATTAAAGCGTCTGTCGGTGAGAGGGATGCCCCGGTCAAAGTCATGCAGCAGGAGGAGCGCTGATACTGTTCTGCTCACATTCATTCAGAATATGAGGAGCTCCATTGTATCCGGACACCACAGTCCTTACAGACAGAAGTTGTGTTATTCCTCTTGTAATACATAACACATAATTTGCATATCTTTTCTCTTTACTACATGGGTTCGGATTGCTGTTACGTGCAACATTTTGAGAACTTTTTCCAATTCAAAAGATATAATATTAAGTTTAATTGTTAATCGCTATGGTAACGATCCAAAAATGTTTTTAATCATTCTAAAACCCATGGATAGGGCCTGTGCTGACATTCATTTCTTGTAGTCTTGTAGTCAAAGTAGCTATTAAAATCAGACGGAAGGATATTGTTCATTTCAAAAGGCATTCTGCTGTATGAGAACCCTAAGGAAGCAACTGCCAGCCAACAGATGATAGAAAGAACAAATATTATGCATTTGAATTGTTGTTGGCCCTCAAACACCTTCGCTTTAGCATCTCATGTATTAGAAATTAAAATAATGGCTAATTAAAGAACCACACATTAATTCCCAACTTGCACTCTCCTCATACTGTGATCGGGTACAGCTGGCACTGTCGACACTGGCGGAGGAGGGAATTACCACGGGGGAAAAATATAGGTAGGTAATAAGGAACATGCCCAGACATGTTAATACAAGCATGCAGTGAATGTGATTTGACAGCAGAAATGCTTCAAGTCAGTGATTAATGCTTATGGACTTAAAAACGACACAGGGTTTCCACCTATGACGCAACAATTCTGGGAAAATTCAAACTGCATATTCTCTGTGATAAAGGATAGAGGATTACTGAAACTACTGTGAATGACGCGAAATAGAACTCCTGGTATGTCTTGGCTGAGGGAACAATGTTAAAACAATAGGAATAATTTCAATTTCAACTGTGATTGTATCTGCTCTATAGTTATAATCTATGACACCCACACCGAATCCTACGTGTATCACCGATTAAGTCAAATAAAATTGGAGAAGTGCATATGTCGCAGCGGGCGTATACCGGTGGACGTGAAAACGGGGGTGATCGGGAATATGCCATCATAAAAATAAGAGACTAAAGATTACGCAAACATGCACAAATCACTCCAGATACAACTTCGAGAGGGTAAACGAGAAGAGAAACAACTATAACATGGTTAAAAGCTCTGAAAAGTCCATTTTGCAAGACAGGTCTGCTATAATATTATTGTGTAAAGTCCTTTCCAATAAATAACACTAATTCAGAATAACGAGGACTGGTCAGCGCCGCGTCTCCTCTGTTGTAGATAACGCAGTCCTTACACACACGCGTCATGCTAATTCCCTTGTAATACATAGACAAGTGCTGTAAACACATCTGTATCCAGTGAATCATAGCTGTTTATGGGATGTACGTATGGAGTGTTCAGGAGCTCAGACCAATGCACTATAAATCTTTTAACAAAGCTCACATGGAAATAGCAGAGCAGATTTATATTAAAGGCACCCGCGAGATGGGGAAGCACTGTACAGTACATTCAAGAGGGGTTGCTAGGAAACGCTGCTGCTGCTTCTGCTGCTGCTGCTGCTGCGGGTGAGTCAATGAGAAAGAGAAGGAGTGGGGAGAGACAGAAAGGAAGAGAGGTGGAGATGGGGGGGGCTGAGGGAGTTAGAAATAGAGAGAGAAAGGGAGGGAGCGAGCGAGGGGGAAAGAGAAGAGAGGTAGCGATTGAGAGAGAGGGAGCCAGAGGAGAAGAGGAGAGAAGGGGGCTGAGGGAGATAGACGGAAGCAAGAGAGAGAAGTGGAGGGAGAGATGGAGAGGAGAGAGGAAACAGAGGAAGAGATGGAGAGAGGGAGAGGGGGGCTGAAGGAGATAGACAGAAACAAGAAAGAGAGAGAGAACAAAGAGACGAAGGGACAGGATAGAGTGAGACACTGAGAGAGGCAATGGGAGGGAGGGAAAGACAGACAAAGGAGAGAGAAGAAAGTAACTGAGAAGGTGAGAAAGATGAAGGGAAACAGAGGGAGAGAAGGAGAGAAAGGGAGACAGGGGAGAGTGAGGGAGATAGACAGACAAGGCAAAGAGGGGGAGGGATAGGGAGACAGGATAGAGTGAGACAATGAGAGGAGGGAAAGATAGACAGAGGAGAGAGAAGAAAGAGTAATTGAGAAGGTTAGAGAGATGAAGGGAAGCAGAGGGAGAGAGGAAAAGGGGAGAGAGAGGGTGGAGGACAGGAGAGAAGAGACAGAAAATGAGACAGGCAGGAAGAGAAAGGTGGCAGAGAGGGAGACAATAAGAGAGTGAGACAGAGATAGACGAAAGAGGGGAAATAGAGGGAGAGGAGTAAGGGAGAGGTGTGGACAAAAAAGAGCAAGGGTGTTAGAAGGGCCAAACAAGAGACAGAAGAAAGGGGGGGTTAGAGAGGGAGAGAGGAAGAGAGAGAAAAAGAAGAGGGTGAAATGGACAGGGGGTAAGGTAAGGAGAAAAGAGATGGATGAAGAAAGAGGGATAGAAGAGAAAAGGGAGAGAGATATATAGAGGAGGGGGCAGTGGATAGGAAGAGGGGAAAGGAGAGGGAGACAGAGAGAGGAAGACAGGAGAGAGAAAGGACACGAAATGAGAGTGGAGAAAGGGATGAGGATGGAGAGAGAGGTGGATAGAGGAGAGAACAAGACAGACGGAGAGAGCTACAATAAAAAGCAAAGCCAGCCGCACACAAGCGTCTTAGGCCACTCGGTCACTGCAATTATGATAATGAATAAGATCCTCACAGCCACTCCAATAGAGAAGGGCCATTACGGCCGAAGCCGCGCTCACTGCTCCAGTCTGAGGCAGGAGCTGGTGTCTGTGAGGCTCCTCTGTGAACATATAGAGGACACAAGTTCACTGCATACAGCAATAATGAAGACCTCACTGTTTGAAAGCTCTACTGTGGAAGCAGAAGACAGGGCTGAATCATTAAAAATCATAAAGTTGTGATCAGAATGAACTTTTTCCTTACGTTTCCTATGGTATTTTCTGGCAAAGGAAAAGGGGCACATTTGAACCAACTTTATATACAGGAGAATGCATGAAGAGCACCAGAGGAAGACAAAGGACATGCCAGGATAAAACAGTGTCCTCTATATTTTGGTAAAGGGTAAGTCTGAGCGACAAAAAGCTAGCATGGTGAGTCAGGTTATTAAATAGGCAGCGTTTGCTTTTCCTCTTGTGATTCAAGCCATCAAGTGAATGTCAAGGCTACAGGAGGTTACTGCTCCTGTTATCAGATAAATAATGTTAAAGACGGGATGTATCACATCCTTCTATTGTGGTAGAGGGAGCTTAGAAATTAGGAGAGAAGAATGTCTAGCATTTAGACAATTTCTGGGGAAGGACCCCCACACCCCCCTTACATGTCTGTATACTGTTCTTGTACTGTGAGCTTCTGGGATTTTTTGGTCCAAAGTTAGTTACAAGTACAGTTGGTTGAAATGATGACAGTATTGCATTCATTTTGCAGAATGTGAATTACTAATAGTTGGCCCTGTGTGTGGTAATTAAGCGAACCAGACGGCCCCAAAGACAAATTATGCAAGAGGGTGCAAGGACTCCATCTGCTGGCTCACTTTGGAGTGATGCAATTGTAACTATAAGCTGAAAACAATGGCTGCTTATTCTGAAGTTGATTAGCTGAGTAGTTAAAGCTATTTTAGCCCTGAAACAATCACAAGACATGTAGTAAAGGAGAACACAGAGGCACTTCATATCATGGATGTCATGCCTGACCAGCCTGTCTCTGGTGTCTGGAACCAGATCATAAAGTGTCCTAACTTGTTATGGCCAACCACAGCCTCTAATCTGTAGCACGTAGACTCTCAAATTCAGAAGCCATCTCCTCTTGAATATTCTCATATCAGAACAAAATATACCTAAAAAAACCTATATGTAAGAATTTAGTGCCTCACTTGTTGATTCTGGAGAAATAAGTGTTTTTTCCGTCCTCTATGTTATTTTTATTTATTTTTTACTTGTAAGCTGCCATGTTTGTTTTGACACACATGGATCAGGCGTTTCTCTGATTTGTCAATCTGCCTGTCAATCTTGCCTATCTAAAATAAGACAGACAAGATATGGTTCTAGACCCACATGTTTTAGTAAAGTATTACCAAAGTGTTTCGTTTTGGCTGGTCAGGCAAATGGATGGATGGACAAGATGACATTGTTTAAAATACGCAGGCTCACTGAACTGCCAAATGAAACTAAACACAATTACAGTAGAATCCATAGTCAAATGGTAGTAGCAGATATAGGTTGTGTGGTATTGCTAATAAGATAAAATTAGAACGGTTCTCTCGCTGTGATACCATGAAAATCGATCTTGTTTTGTCTTGATCCACCAAACATATTACCAGCCAACATTGGTTATATCACGCCACCTTTCGAAATGTCATATATGATTAAAGAGAGAATGTCACCCAGATGTCCACAAACACCCCCTCCTCATAAATACTGACTCACCTCCCGTAGCTGGCCCTCCTCTGTCAGCTGGTGTGGCACTTGCCTTGTTGTAATGCCACGTTTGGCCTCTTGGCGGAGTCTCAGGCGTGATCCCCCATACACACTACACCTGCGCCAATCTGGAATTCACACATAAATAATTTAGATGACATTGTTCCCTGAAGATAGCTGCACTCACTGTGGAATGAATCAGAAAGGATTTGTGTGCAGTTCTATCAATAAGCAGGATTTATGGGTTATACAGCTGAAGGCATAAAACATGGAACAGGACCTATATCCACTTACCAAATGTAGGAATGAACGAAAAGATAACTTAAGGGGAACTATGTCCTTGTCTCCATGGAGATGTTATTTATTTACTTGGATTGTTCTACACTATGGCGTTTAACTGGCAGCTCCATAGAGACAGGCAGGTGATGGCATTAGACCAAGTTACTGGTTAGATCTGGGAGAGGCAAGCTTGCTCACAATAAGAATGCATATTTTCTAGATATTTTTCTGCAATAAAAGTTGAAGTAATGCAACATAGAGAAGTTCAGTGCCATAAATGAAACATCTCCAGGGAGGAATAAAAAAAATTACATCGCGCATTTTTAATTTAATGAATATGAAAAAGTGATGCAGAGAACTAGACACTGGGTTTGTGCAGGGATTGTGAAGTCTCCTCTACAATAAAAAACAAGGTGTGAATGCATGCAAATAAGTGTGGGTATTTTAAAATGCTGACTATACTGACTGTATTGTAATGGGTGCTGTGCTTGACAGTACACTAGCCCTATAATGCCACCTATTGTAAGACCTATGAACTACACTCTACATGATTCCAAATAACACCATAAAATTGACATTTGTCATGTTGAAAACTACTGGAAATATTATCTAAATATGATCTGTTATGTAAAGGAGGCACCACAAAATGTCCTGAGGGTGTGTATTCATTTATTTTTATGTTTTTCACAATTAGGTGAAAATTACTGATCAAATCCAAAAAGGCAAAAAGTAAGAACGATTTGATAAATTACTGTATTTACTTTACAAAACTGTGAGTTTTTTGTTTTTTTGTTTTTTTTTACTATGTATCACATTGGTATTTCATTTTAAACATCGTGCAAGCAAGTTTCTTATCCAAGTTTGTATATTTCTGCAAACAAGGAAGTGAAAGTATTTGGATAGCTGTGCCATCATTTTAAACTGATGGACATGGAGGAGTACTTCATGGAGAGCCACCTGATGACATCATACAGTGAGCCCAAGCATTTACACTCAAGAGGGACACAGCCTAAAATTATGGTTTTGGTTTATTAAATCTAAGTCTTGTTTTAAAATTAGTCAAATCCAATTTTACATTTTGTTGTTGTCTTTTGTGTTTATCTCGGTACAGCACTTATGAATATACTACATAAATAAAGTGGATTTAGATTAGGAAGTGGAAACCACATTGTAACATGAATAAAAGTTTTAAATGTTTATCAGATGACCTTAAACTGACTTTTAACTTGAAAATCATTGTGTCACGATACAAAAATGTGATCTGTAAAGTGTTCCTTGTGTCAAACATCTCCTCTCTAAAGTGAGTGGACTTGTGAGCGTCAGAGCTTTTAGTCTCTCACATGGACAGGACCTGACACAGACTGACAGCTCTGTCCTCTCTGTCCTCTCTGCTCAGAAGAGCTTTGACAAGGTCACAAGAAGAACACACAGTCCAAGAGTCTAACAAAGTGTCAAGAAGTGCAATCAGAAGAGCTGCACAAGTCAACTACACAAGCTTCAGATCGTTGCATTTATGATTTTGAAAACAAATTATGACATTTCCTATGAAGCTTTGACATTTCAGTTGACATCATAACATTCCATAAGCCAATGATTTTTATTATAGATACGGGACTGATATAATGTCTCCTTATTTAAAAGATTGTATTTTTTTTGTTAACAAGTTAATGGGTATTGTAATATTGTATTGATGGAAGATCAAATTTGGCAAAAGGCAAAAAGAACGACTGGATTTTTCTTTTCATATAGCACCATCTTTTGGCTAAACCGAGAATCACATCTTCTGGGCCTAAATCCTTAACCACTAGAAAGACTGCTTAAAAAAATAGACAAGACAAGACAGAAGGCATTTCATTAGAATAAAAATGTCACTGAGCAGTCAGTGACCGATGTCTAATTGCATTTAAAGGTAACACTATGGCACTGCTTCCTGTGCTCGGACTGTCCGCACGTGCTTCACAGAGAGACAGGGTCAGGTCATTTCTGTGAGTAAAGTAAGTAGTAAGTAAGTACGATTAAATTAAACTTACCTTGTCGACTTTACGGTCTTATATCTGGATGCTAACCTTGACTCCATGTTATAGTAAATATACAGAGATGCTACGACAAACTAGCACCACGTGCGTTAGGCTTGGCGCTAGTTACTTTTTAAACCGCTACATTCTACCTACGTGCTTTGTTTTATACCTTTTAGGTTTATTATCTTTGGATGAGCTTCACTCAGTTATGGCTACTTGTTGGTGGTTCCAAGTGGTTAAACAAAAAGAAAAAAAACCAAAACAAAACAAAACATGCATGCATTCATTTGACCTTAAAGGAAACATATTTTGCAAAATCAACTTTTGCTAAGTTTGAACCTTGTCATAGTGGTGTTCTCACATCATTGGCTTACTCACAGTTGTGTGGTCCATTCCTCTAGTAATCCTGTATTGTCCTGTATTGTCCTGTACTGTCCTGCATTTGACTTTGGCTTGCTGCTTGAGAGCTCAGCAAATTCCTGTTTTCACCCACCACCTATTCCCGCCTACAGCCCTGTACTTAGTTGTGGTTATTTGACCAATTAAGACTCAGAGTGATACATATTTTAGATCAATCTTACGATTTATAGTGAACAATGGAAAATCGATGTATGTAATTCATTCTGAATATCTAAAAAAAAAAAAAAAAAAGGGTCCACCATCTTCTTGTCTTTAATGGAGATGTCTCATCATTCAGGCTTTGCCTGAATGCTCCAGTTTTTATTGGCTGAAAAAATACACATTTTTAATGTAAGTGGGGACGCCTCTCCACAGATGTGGCGTGTAAGTTGGCCTGAGAGTGTCACTTGTTTGTCTTCATAAATTCCTTCAACCCTCTGGTTGCAAGTAATTGTGGCCTTTGTTGATGCTTAAAATTAGCTAATTAGCTTAAAATTGTTTTTGTCCTACAGGAGCATTTGTTTACCTGCTTTACATGTTTCTTCCTGTAGCCTCTTCCTCACAAGCGTCACATGATGGTGTAGGGATGTGTCTTATTGGCTGCTTTACTTGGTTTTGCCAGACAGTAGGGGAAGCACATCCTGTGTGTGATAAGGTGTGCCACTACTTGGACTCACGGATCAGCTCTAAGAACTGAAAGCAACTGGCAGAGGACCTAAAGCACATCACCATAAAACCAGATGAAATCGTCATATCCCTTGAGGTAGTATCTTTGTTCACTAAAAACCCAGTTTAAGTCACACTCAACAGAAAGAACATCAAAAAAGAAATGGCCAACAAACAAGAGCAATAAAAGAACAAGCAGAGCCAGAAAATCTGAAATCAGCCGTATCTGACCACTGCAAGAGACAAAACCACATCATGGACTGGAACAATGCCGGGGTCATCTGTGCTGAAAGCTACAAATGCCACGGCTGGATCAGAGAGGCCATGGAGATCCTCAAACAAGGTCCAAGGAGCATAAATCGTGACGAGGGAGTGAACACCTTATCACACACGGGGTTCAGTCCTGGAGAAGGCCTCAGACACTAGGAGGCATAAGCTGAACCTGCTGTCTGGCAAAACCAAGTAAAGCAGCCAATAAGACGGGTCACTACACCATCATGTGATGCATCTGAGGGAGATACAGGAAGTAGCCGAAACGTGTAAAGCGGGTAAACAAACGCTCCTTCCTGTCTGACAAAAAGAATAGCTAATTTTAAGTTTAAAACTGAAGACAGAATGAACCTTTACCAAAGCTTTGTGGATGTTATTATTCACATCATGTTATAAAACTCTGAGGGACATAAGCTTTAAAACTGATGTGTATTTCAGAATTTGATGTTAGAACTTGCTGGCATAGTGTACAAATGGTTTATGGCTGACATCTCATCGTCACAACACACCAAGCCAAAGAAGAACAAATAAAGATGTGCATGGCGTTAGCGTTAGCTGTTAGCCACATTCTCTGTTAGGGTTGTCGAAATGATTGAAAATCAGATACTAATTGATACTAAAACTAGTATCTATAATGAAAAAAAAAACAGACCTTTTCTGAACAGTTTCATCTTTGTTTTATCAGAACAAGTTTAAGATCACATGGTGTGATAAACAAATACTATTAGGCCTATTTTGTGTTGAACATTTTGGTATCATTACAACACTAGTATTCAGATGTCATACTGCCCCCATAGTAAACGCTGTGGATATAGGCTGCCATGTCCGATATAATATGGCCCAGCCCTGTTGCGTATTCACAGACAGGTTTTGCATGTCTTTGTTGTTGTTGTTGTTGTTTTTGTTGTGTCCTTGGGCAATCCACTTTGCATCTCTGTCAGTGAACCCCAATAATAAGCTGTATCATTTGGGATACCTTTAAAAAAAATTTTGCCTAAAAAATCCAAGCCCTTTTTTCACAATACTAACATTTCAAACTGGATTTCGATACTAAGGTATAGAAAAACTGATTCCGATACCACCAATGATAATAAAAAACATTCTTTATTTAGACAGTCGAATGTGATTTTGAATATTAAATCATAGTACTTGCTTTGGCCTTGTATCTGTGTAATTTTTAAATCGTACAAGTATGTTCCAGAGTGGTCCATGGGCGTATACTAGTCTATGTGTCTTATACTTGTTCTGATACAGCTCAAGATCAGTCTAAAGCCATTCAGGAAAGGTTCATTTCAGTCCTGTTGATGTGACTTTTTTAGTATCGACACTTATTGAAATGAGTATCTAGCTTCAGTACTAGTTTTAGTACAGAGCAGTAGTTGATTTTCGATACTTTTGCCAACCCTATATCTGTCTAAAACTCCATATTGTAGTTACTATGTTTTGCAGTTTTCATTTTGACCACTAGATGTCAGTAAGGCTTTAGATTTAAAAACATACCATCACCACTAACTTGTCAAAACTGAGTCCTTTTATCTATTTATCTCTGTTTACACAAATAAAATGCCCAATTTAATTAATTAATTTCGAAATCATATTTTTTAATCAGTAAGCCGACTCGTTTTAAATTTTGAATATAGATATGTTTTAGAATTTATGCCACGTTTGATAATTTGTCCTGACATTGTGCATCCAGTTAAAATTTTAAATTAGACCAGTAGAGGGCGACATTACATTAACAATAAGCCGGTGCCTTTTACAAGTAGAACCCGTATTTTAGTGGGCCCAGACTCGTCGTAGTTTAGCCCACTTAAAAGTCAATTTCGTGACACAGTTTAAACTCGAATAACCTCAGTAATATTTGGTTACTTTAATTCTTCCTCTTTTGGCAGGATCTGCTAATTTTGGCTAATAGTGAAGACACCAGACTTGAGCAGACGAATAGGTGAGTTGGACAGTTAAGCTGCTTTAATCTATTGCAGTTTAAAAAGGATTGTGTCATATGTTTCTGTGTAGGAACGTTGTAATGGCAGTTATGTGAAAAATAAAACACAAACAAAACTTTACATTTTGTCACAGATTTACACGCCAAAGTAAATTAGTGAACCATTTGGGAAAAATATTGAATTGCGATTTTTCTGACAAGCATTGCGAGTGCGATTAGACTTGCGATTTATATTTTAATAAAAGTTCACATTTTAATCTCGTCCAGAAGAATTTACAAAAAAAACTGAAATATGAACTGACAAACTAATACAATACAGAATAAGACATTATGGTGAAAATTATGGTACTTTTCTGTTTGCAAACTGTGTCCATTCAAATAGCCATATTGATTTGATTGCGATTAATCTTGCAGCCGTAGAGTAAAGCAAAGACAAAATTGAATAACAATGTAAGAAAGTACAAGAATTTTGAGGTACATTTTACCTAGAAAACCAGGGCTTTTTAATCCAATTGAATTAAACAGTTCTAAACCACATATCTAACCCGTAATTTTCCACACATGATTTCAGTTTTGTCTATGTCACCCAGTTCCATTTGGGAATATATGACAAAAAATAAATCTCATGCATTTTTCCTTCATATTGATCAATTGATAATTATCGATTATTTGAAATAAATAAAAAATGCCTTCAATTCCGATTTACTGAACAAAAATCAGACTTGTCATTGCAAGTCTGAACTCTCCTCCAAACCGTATGTTTTCTGACAGAGGACTGGCTGTAGACTAAAGGTAGGCAGATTGTCAAAAAATTTATATTGAAATTATGTTTTGAAGATATCCGAAATTTGAATGTTGAGTTTATCATTCAGAACAAAAACTGTCGCACGAGAGTTGATCGAAATGTGATATTTCTGCACTTTAGCGAGTCATTTTGCAGACATTTCACATCTGTATGAAACTTAAACCTCAACTAACTCATTTTAAGACATGTTTTAACCACATGTCTGTTGGATTCACATTAGGGGAGCAACATCAACATTAATCAAATCAAAATTACAATTTGAACGGGCACAATTATCAAATCGCAAAGGCTGCAGTTTTTGAAGTATCAAAATTTCCTCCCCAAACAGCAAACTATCCTGTCTTAGTCAACATAAAAACTGCTAGCCCTGTGTAATAAGTGTAACTGTATAAGAAATGTGGTCGTATTAGTTTAGTGTATTAGTCTCTTCATACTTAAGTCTTTTTGTCAATTTGTATTTATATATTTTTCCCAAATGTTTCAGCTCTAGTTAACATAATATCGTCCAATGAAACTCCAATGAAATACAAATTTTTGTCAATATTTTCTCACTTTGTTAAGCACTCTATAAAAAAAAGATCCAAGCTGAACACTGACAGTTACAATTGGCTGAATCTGAATTGCACAGCCCTTATCTAAATATCAACACTCAATTCAATACTCAATACTCGATTCTGATATCACAGTGATAATAAAACACTTTCTTTAGACAATAGAATGTGATTTTTCAACATTAAATCATAGTACTTTCTTTTATACTACCATAGGGTCTGTGAGTATCTGTGTAATCCCTCAGTCGTCCAGGCAGGTTCCATAGTGGTCCATGGGTGTTTACTGGTCTGTGTGTCTTATACTTGTTCTGGTACAGCTCATAATTCTAAAGCTATTCAAGAAAGGTTCACTTCTGTTCTGTGAGTGGGACTTTCTTAGCATCGATACCTGGTCAAATTAGTTTCGATACTAGTTTTAGTATTGATTAGTATGTGATTTTTTTTTTTTTTTTTTTTTTTTTTTTTTTGACAACCCTATCGCACCTACAGTAACATCCCAGCCTGGTTAGCCTGTGTGCATGTCTCTCGCCCTGAGCTTGTCCCCTCCTCTTCCTCCTCTTCTTCCTCCTCTTCCTCCTCAGCCTCCTCAGCCCTTCACCTAAATCTGTCACACAGATTTGACACTGCGTCACTCTGGCCGCTCACAGACCTGACATGTGTGTAATGTTGAATATTGTGCATTTACAGCCGCTGTTTTCCCTCGGAGCAGACCGAGCACCGAGCACCGAGCACGGTTTATGTATGTCTGTGGTTTTGGTGGTGCGCTGTAACGTTTTTGTTAGATTTTTTTCAAATGTAGGTAGGCCTGTTACGATAATCACTATATCGACTTATCGTTCAATATATGACAGATGGAATAATATTTTTTGCGGGTCAGTATTTATCTTGTGAACCTTTTCTTTGCACTACTGGGAAATTTGTGGTTATTTTTTGGCTATATAAGATTTAAGCTATAAAATGTTGAATTAATAGCTTTTATGTCCCATTACAGATACAAACTAACTACTGAAGTGTTTCATTCTGCTGTTTATTTATTGCAGCTCATGATTTTTAACAATATTGTAAATTTAGAATAGTTTTTGTGGTTTAAACCTGCTCTTGGGTTGTTGCGTAAGTGGCATAAATGAGTTTCAGTATTATCTTTTATCGTCTATATTTACCTCAGCAATATATCGCACTTCAAAATGTGTTATGGTGAGAGCCCTAAATGTAGGTGGTTGTTTTTGGTTGGTGTTATTTACCTTATTAACGGCATTAATATACTTATTTACAAAAAACCTGCATTAAAATATATTTTGTATCTTATTCCGTTACATGGTCCAATCAGTGTACTGTATTCTGAATACTTTCACATTGAGTTGCATTGTTGAGTTGCGTTGAGTTACACTATTACATAAATAGTGTAAAAATACATACAACCTAGGATTAAAACAGCTTTGTTTGTTTCAGTGTTTGTTTTGCATTTATTTATCACTGATTAGGGAAGGAAACATCACATATACCTGCACCAAAAGAGCAGTGTTTTCTATTTTTCTCTCTGATACCCAACAGTGTGAAGTGTACATTTCATGCTCAAGTACTGCAGTGTATTCCTTTGATTTTAGGAATAGGAGTAACTACATTCTGGTACAGTTATTCAGAATATGTATTTTTAGTGCATGTTACTCCTGACAATGCACACAACTGATTTTCATTTGTGTTTTTATTGTTGAAAAATTGCTACATAACATCTTTGAATCCTACACGTATGACTCTGAAATAATCGCAATAAGGAGAGGGCAGGGGCGGGGACAGGGGGTAGGTGAAAACTGAGCATTTTTGGACACTTAAGCCTCAAATGCGGGACATAAAGGATTGGTCCAAACAATCAAAATGTAACTTTGAGTTAGCTCATTTTCACACCATTAAAAGATCATGAAGTCCATTTTACACGTATAGGAAAATCACATTACAATTTGGTGTGTTTTGTCAGTAGCATCAAGAAAAGGACAGTCACTCATTAATATTGTGAGTTACTCAGGAAATGGACAGGTCTCACATGAAAGCTCAGAACCTCCAGAATTCACTCTCTGAGCTGCAGAGGCTGCACTAGCACTGGTTAATGATTGTCTGCAGGTGCTGGGGTTTAGATAGACGATTCACATCAGAGAGAGGCGTTTTAGGTTTAAATCAGCTGGAGTTCAACATTGAAACTGGCACTCACGATAAAACACATGTACTCGCTATGCACGAGTGGAGTTGTCAGTTTTTATTACTAATACTGTGTAGTTTGAGGTGTTTCTTGTGTGATCAGGTACTGCAATGTTTTAGGAAAGTAACTGTATTCTGAGTACCACCAAATGAAAGAGTACAATTACTTTTTCATTTGGTGGTATTCAGAATGACTCTTTTGAATACGTATTTTTGGTGCATGTGTATAGTAAAAGAGAAATTCAAATCCGTCAACTGGACAAATAGTAGGGGTGTAGGGGTGAAGTGCTCATCCAAGTCGCTTCTTCCGTTCTGGTCAGATTACTAGTGGACACTGCCTTATATCTATCTGATGTATGTAGTTACTCAAATCATAATCCTGCCTAAAAGCCTCTCTCTAAATCCAAATGGTCATACTTGTAGCAATGACACACACAAGATGAATCCTGTTTGGAATGAGCCCAGACCTCTTAGATATTGAGGTATTTTTTTATATCTCCTGTTATTGATTTGCAATTTATTAAAGTCTGCGAGCTTTTCCAGCTTTATCTTTGCCATTTGTCACTCGGTTTCCCTGAAGTGGGGTGGCGTGTCTCCTCACAGGTGGAGTGTGTTGAGTGGCCAGCACACTTCTGCTTTTTCTGCTTTAGGATGTTCACTTTCTCCCCCACACTGTAGGAGGGGGACGGTGGAGGGGGGTGGTAAGTGTTTTCTGTATTCGGCTAGAGCCTGTGGCTTTGGTGGTCTGCACTAGTATGACTGTGTAGTGTTTCTGTTTAATATAAAAAGTATGGTTTGAAATTGTGCATTGTGATGAAAAAGTGGATAGAAAAGTATTTAAAGCTTCACTATGTTACTATTCTGGTTTCACAGTATGTTCCACAGCACGGTAAAATGTATCTATCTTGCATTGTGCCCAGGGGTGGTGCCAGACATTTTTGGTTGGAGGAACTAAGGGGGTGCTAAGGTTTTCAATGTGGGCGCTCACTTAACATGTTAATATAGAGCCTTTTCACAATGGAACACTTTGGTCGCCATTTGAACATTTTTAGTGGAGATTGGAGAAAAATCTTTGGGGGAGCTAAGGGGGGGTGCATTGGCCATTCTAGGGGAGGCTAGTGCCCCCTCAATCCCCCCGTGGCGCCGCCCCTGATTGTGCCCGTTAGTTTTATTTTTTATTGCAAAAATATACCCTGAAAAACAGGCCAACGTGCACGACTCACTGTGTGCAGGCTCGCCTCTCCACTGATCTGTCTCATTTATAAAATTCCCATAAACCTTCTCAAACTTGATTACTTACAATTACAATTACAGTTAGGGGTTAGTTAAAGATACAGCATGTAACTTTCTGGAGGAGGCACATTACCCACATGATTGCATGGAAATAGAAAGTTAAAACCATACTTCGGAACAACTGTGTAATCCCTCAGTCGTCGAGGTCTGATCCTTAGTAAAAGCCAAAGTTGCATCTGTCAACTGGACAAGAAGTTGTAGGAGTGAAGACGTTTCGCTGCTCATCCAAGCCGCTTCTTCAGTTCTG
>JACM01057983.1:0-43409 GCA_000787095.1 Periophthalmodon schlosseri | reverse complement strand
GGCCTCAGCCGATTTGGGAAAAATGGGCACTTTCAGCAGCATCACAAAATGTCCAGAGTAATACACTAAATTATTGGGGTCAGCGACTCCGCCCGCTCCGCTGTTTGTCTGTGCACACACGGCTCCCCCCTGACACTGAAGGACGCCATTGCCAAGGACTGCAAATCAACACACACATCAACAGAGCTGAACAGGTGAGGCAACATGTCCGACACACAACTCCAAACAGTCTGGAAAGCATGATGGAGATACAGTCATAAGAACACAAAAGGAAAAACAACAAACTATAGCTGAACAAACAAAAATAAAACTTTAAAGGTCCTATATTATGCAGAACTGACTCTTGTGAGCATTAAGCCATGTTAGAATGTTGTTACCTCCTCAAACTCATACCCAGAGTTATGTTTTGTTTCATTCACACGTTTGAGTAAACCTTTATTATTAGTCTGTTTACATCTCCAAAGCTCAAAATGCTCTGTTCCACCTTGTGATGTCATGAAGTGGTAGTTTTCAAATAAACAGCTACCTTTTACCTTTTGTTTAGTGAAGATTGGAAATTTCAGGGCTGAAATTATCCAAATGATTCTAGTGAAGGTGTGTGGAGTTTAAAAACACAGTGGAGCACTTCCTGTATTACCACATGACATCACAAGGTGGAACAAGGTGAAGTATTTTCTGTTTTAGAGAAGAACTCAGCCTAAATATGGAGGATGTTTGTGATGAGGAAACAACTTAATAACATAGATCAGAACATAGTGTAATGTTGGCGCTTTAATGAGTGCGTTTAGTCTGATTTTCATAATTTTTCACCTGAATTCGAGACAACTATGGTCCTTTTTTTCCAAGCATAATTTAATTGTGTCATTTGGCAAGATACTCCAGGCAACAGGAAGGGCATCTGGTTTGTTGGTTTGCCAGGCAACCCTGTGTCTGGCAAATCCAGAATGAGCTCTCTCTGTATTTTTTATACAGATTGACCAGATCAGTCTGGTCTCCACGTCCTCTGTTGCATTTCAAACGTGATCGTCCAATCAGATCTGTGTTTTTCAGTGACACATGTGAAATCAAGGAGCTCATTGGTCAACTATAATTACAAATCAAATCAAACTGATCTCACCTTAGATTAACAGAGTTTAGTGCTTTGCTCATTGATTCTGCAGAAATCCGCCATGTTTTTCAGCCCCTGTGAGATTTTTTCCGATGTGGAGCAGACCATGCGTGTCCCCGATTGGCTAATCCACCTGTCAATCACGGCCATTTGAAAACGGGCAGATTCACGGTTGACCAGACCCACATCTTTGTAAAGTATTGAAGGTAACCATAATAATTTAGTACTAAATACAAAATGCACATTATTCTCTTATTGTTTGAAATGACATTTTTACATGACATCCCGACTTGTTTACAGTTCAGGTTCTAAACATCATCATTAGGCCAATAATGAAAATTCCGTTTAGCATAATAAGTGTATTTTCGCAAACACACATTTTACTGTATGTGGCATTTACTCCGAAAGCCGCTCTCGCACTAAACACCAGGAGTGTATTTTTAACATGGGGCATCCACTGAGTTCCACAATTGCAGCTAATCAGCCTAATGAGGCAGAGATTGCAGTGGTAATCAGGCGTCATTAAGTTTATGAGTATTTATTATCTGTGCCACAGAAATAATAAAGAGGAGCACCTCTTGTTGACGCCGCTCGCTCCGGGGACGCCCCACAATCTGTTTATTAATGGAGTCCTGTCACCTGGACACTGGCTCTGCTCATGCCAGGTCATCCGTCAGAACATAGAAGATCCACACGGCCCGTCTCACCTGTGCTCTGCACACCGGGCGCACAGAGGAGGAAGAGGAAGAGGAGGAAGAGGGGCATGGGCAGGAGATGGGTATCAGACTGAAGGATACAAGTTTTTACTAGTCAAAGAACCTCAGTGTAATATTATTGGTCAGTACGTGCTTTTGTGGCCACTTTAATAGATCAGGACATGTGACATTTGTATTTGCATTTGTGTCACGTCTCAAAGAGGGACATTTCTTACCTGAATGTGTGAGATTCTGTAGCAGCCATGTTATCAATACAGTATCAATACTTCGAACGGAGCGGGCCAGAGGAAAAGCTGACCTGTGCTTTACTAATGACTACAAACAATGCTAAGATGTCAATGAAACTGTGTAGTAGTAGTAGTAGTGGTAGTAGTAGTAGCAACATGTTTCCAGAGAAGTACTTTGAGTCTTGTTGAATACTTTTGCTAAATACAGCACAACCTGGTTCTGAGGTAAAAGATGTTGTAGATTTTTAACTAAATCAAATGTATATTTCTTCCACATTCGAGAGATGAGACCGGTGTGATTGAATTTTCCAAAAACTTAAAGGATTTACTGTGCAGAAGTAGTAGAAATACGAGGATCTGGCTCACCGGGTTTACTACTAGTTGTACTGTGTAACCTTATTTGCGAGCCCTCAGTCTCACATTAAACCCTGCAAATCATTTTAATATTAACATTTCAGACGGTTGCCAAACAGAAAGGCTGTTTTTATCCAGTTCCCTCCATCCACACAGCCTTGTCCTCTTGTTCTAGGTCTTCTTTGCCGGTGCCACCTCCTGTGGATGCCAGAGACACACAGAGTCTGATTTGTTTGCCCTCCCTCCGTCCCTCCCTCCCTCCCTCTCTCTCTCTGAGCACACGCTGTAGTCTGACTGTGAGCCCTGCTCCTCCTGGTACAGTCCGTTTGGGCCATAGGGATAAACCTCTGTGTAGCAGCTCTCTGTATTTCTCCACTTCAGAGTGATGTCATGCTTGTTAGGAGGAAAATCACATCCGCCCAAAGCAGCCGCCCCGCTCAACCTGACTGCACTCTGCTGTTTAAAAAAGCTCTCTACATTTGAGGTTCAAATTTGATTTAGGACAAATGCTTTTACTGGTGCTGCTGACTGACAAGGAACTCTGCGGAGATGAGTGTACGAGTAAGAGGGAATTATTGAGCTGAGGACACACTGCACATACAAGAGAGTGGAGTGAAGATCACGCGTGAGATTCTGTGGTACAAAAGTCAAGAGACTTTTTTACCAAGGCAACAAGAACAACGACAACGACAACGACAACAGGGACATATTATGCACAATCAACTTTTATGATCTTTTAACCATATGATCATTTTCAAGCATCATTAGCTTATTCAAAGTTTTATTTTGATTGATTCATCCATGTTTTAAAAATTCTGTATTGTCGTGAATGTAAGGTTAGAGTGATCAGAAAATTGCTGTTTTCACCCACCCCGTATCTCAGCCCACATCTGTGTGAAAAAATCAGACTCGTTTTAGATCAATATTGTGTCTTACAATGAAGACAATCATACAATACTGCAATGATCTGATGATATGATTTTGCGTTTAGTTCAGAGTTGACACCTTTCGTTGATTGTGTAACTGTTTAGCCTATATGTTTTGTGCGTGACACTCGGTTACTATGCCGACGAGCTGAGGAGAGATTCTATTGGTCAGTTACTGGTCTGTTTAGGAGACTGGTTCTGGTGACTTGAGACTGCTGCTGTTTTGCTCTTGTTATGCAGTGGGTTACGGCCCACAGCAGCCTTTGTGTTCAGAGAATAAACAACCAGAACAAATTTGGCGTGTTTCCTTCAACCAGAAGGGCTGAAGGGTGCAGTGAGCATTACATTGGAGAAACAAAACAGCCACTCCATAAGAGAATGTACCAACACTATCGCGAGAGTTCCTCTGGACCCCAGTCTGCCGTACATCTCCACCTGAAAGACACTAACCACTCCTTTGAAGATAGTGAGGTACAGATCTTAGCCAGAGAGAAGAAATGGTTTGAGAGGGGAGTTAAAGAAGCAATTTTTGTTTGGAAAGACAATCCTTCCTTAAACAGAAATGGGAGCTTGAGACACAATCTCTCACAAATCTATGATTCCATCCTCAGACCCAAAACAAATAGGAACAAAGAGAACAATAAGGGGTCGTTAAAGGTTGAATAGGTCGTTAGGCCGAAACTTGAGACAATAGCTGTTTACATTTTCAGTGTCGTTAGCCCCTCCCTTCAGGTAGATGTAAGGCAGTGTCCAGCAGTGATCTGACCAGAACTGAAGAAGCGGCTTGGATGAGCAGCGAAACATCTTCACTCCTACAACTTTTTGTCCAGTTGACAAATTTAGACTTCGTCTTTTGTTATTCAACCAGAACACTACAATATATAATATGTCCTTAAAGGTCCTATATTAACACAATCTCATGAGCTTTACGCCATGTTATAATGTTGTGACCTCCTCAAAAACGTTTCAGTCGCACACGTTGGCGTAACCTTTTCTTATTAGTCCGTCTGCATCTCCAAAGCTCAAAATGCTCTGTTCCACCTTGTGATGTCATGAAGTGGTAGTTTTTAAGTTAACCGCTCCTTTTACCCTTTGTTTAGTAGAGATTGGCAATTCCAGGGCTGAAGTGATCCAAATCATTCTAGTGAAGATGTATGTATGAGTTTAAAAACACAGTGGAGCACTTCTTGACATCACAAGGTGGAACAGAGGTGTTTTCTGTTAGAGAGAAAAAAAAACAACAACTCAGGATTGCAGAATTTGTGTGTTAAATGTGTGTGAATGAAACAAAACACAACTCCAGGTGTGTTTGTGATGAAGAACCGTCATTATAACAGATCAGAAAACAATGTAATATCGACCCTTTAATATGTTCTGTGTAAAGCATTGGTTTATTAATGGCAAATAATTAGAGTTTGTAGAAATGTTATTGAGTGTGTAGTATGAACTGAAACTGCAGAATGTGGAATGTGAATAAGTGTAGTTGGAGGAAGACAAAAATATACAATCTAAAGTTATTTCAGCCCCAGTTGGAGCAGTGTCCTGCTCCCCATTAACCTCAGCCCAAAGGATGTGTGCTCCGGTGCTTCGGGCTGGAACAGGACCACCCACATTCGAGACACAGAATAGCATTTTCATTGTTGATTACATGTTCTGTAGCTCTTTACTGAAGCACGCCCTGCACTGGAAAAGTGAAAGTCATTTTTATCACAGCCAGAACAAAAAACAAACAGTATCTCAAAAGTATAAAAAGGCAAAAATTTTAATTCAGTGCATCAGATTGTGATTTCACTCTTTCACATGAATGTTTGCTGAAAAAAAAAAACAAAAAAAAAAACATCCACACGAATCCAGCTCATCTGAAACAGCCTTATATTAGCCAAGAGTGATTTCACAGGGACAGCCAAGCAGAAAAATAATTCCAAGGTTTGCTTATCAAGAAAACCAATGTGAAAGTTCAACAAATGATTATACAGCGAGCCCATGTGCACATAACCGCCGCTCTGAAATAGTATGTGGAGCTCGGATCCTGATTTAATTGTTATCAGGCTCAGCGGGGAACACATGTGAAGCCAGGGGGCGCGCGGAAACGGGCCGCTGCCGACTGTTCTGTGCGACTACACAGATCCAGGCTGCAGCCCACAGACGACTGGAGCAATCGATTCGCCACAATCTGAGAAAACATGTTTGAGTATTATTACAAAGACAAGCTTCATGTGACAAAGAAATGATTTTAAAACATTATCTGCAAGAACGCCTTTCTCATGAATACTTGGTTTACTGTATGAGAGTATGATGCAGTTGTGTGGAAGAAGGAGTGGTGCTATGAGATGGTGTAGCTCAAATATAACTATAAACTTTGCATGATTAGACAAAAGACAAAGCGTTTAGCAAGCGATTTGTGAAGTGAAGCTGCTTGAGATTCAGAACACACACTTATACACAAATGGGCGTGACTGACAGGTGGATTAGCCAATCAGGGACACGCATGGTCCGTCCGTATTGGAAATAATAAAGGATAAAAATATCACAGGGGCTGAAAAACATGGCGGGTGTCTGCAGAATCAATGAACGAAGCCTAAACTCTGTTAATCTGAGGTGAGGGAAATGTGATTATATTTGTAAATCAGAGGCGACCAATGAGCTCCTTCGTTTCACATGTGTCACTGAAAAAAAATGGATCTGATTGGACGATTATGTTTGACCGGGCTTGAGACGCAACGGAGGATGTGAAGGGCAGACTGACATCAGTCTGTATAAAAAATAAACAGAAATGTCAGTTTGGATTTGCCAGGCAAGAGCTGAAGATAAATCAAACAGAAATAAATGCAATGTTCTCACGTCTGGCAGACCAGGGTCCACAGATGACCACAAGGGGGCAGTACTCTAAGCTGTACGCAACATTCGGTCATTTACTTTGATATTCCGAGCATTTGTACTGTCTTATTTGGTCCTCAAGGATAAACAAAGTCATGGCGTTGAAAGTAAAAAGTCCCATTACATAATCCAACTATCATTCAGTGTTATAAAAATATAATATGATGTGTCCTGTCAAATTTCACAGTGTAGCCCACCTGACACCGCAGCTCTACACAAATGTCAAAAAGCTTTCTGGATTGATTTGTCTGTGTGCTCCACGTTCACACGAGGAGAGGCTGAGAGCCGGGGAGAAGACGAAGTGGCCCACGCCTGATGATGATAAATGCCACACTTTGAATCATATGTTTTTACTAAAATGATCTGACAGCACGGAGCATGATGTATCACTCTGAAATGTGTGCTCTGTGCTTTTCCCCCTGATGCCCGCACAAACGCCCTGGCGGAGTCGGGACCACCTCAAACACAGCTTGCGCGCTCGGGAAATCCATCTGGCTTCATTAGGAATGCCAAAGTGACTATGAAGATGCAATTCATGAATCCTGGCCCGTGAGCAGTGTTCTTCATATTGTTATGGGAAATCAATGTGATTGAGCTGGAGAGCTGCCAGGAGTGTGGTCTCTGCTGAAGGCCCACGCTACATGGCATTTCATACGAGCACTGTCATTGCATCACATCAAGGCTATAGGAAAAAAAAAAACTTATCAAAGAGTTACTAAAGCTATGTATATGTCACCTCAGATGCCGTGAGCTGGCGGTGCAGGTGGGGGTCTGACGATGTGTAAATTTGGATGATAGATGAGACTGCAGAAGCGTTTGATCCAGCTGTTGGTTGTGTCCTGAATCTGCATGTCTCCAGCTCGCACACACCAACCTCACCATCGCACGTGCGCCGCAAGGGCCAGCTGATATGCAGTAAACATTATCAACGTACAGCTTGTTCTGCCCAGACTATGGAACAGCGCCCTCTGCCTGTCAGATCCTGTCTCTAACGCAGTTTAAGACTAGACTGAAAACCCACCTCTTCTCCCTGGCATTTAATACTAGCTAGACAGGATATATTGGTGTTTTATTTTACTTTTCCTATGTATCGCGTTATCGGTATATTATTTTGTTTTTGTTGGCTTTTATGTGAAGCACTTTGGTCAGCGCAACTTCTTTTAAATCTGCTATACAAATAAACTTGAAATGAACTGTAAGCGCATTAGGCCGACCACCTGCTTTTTGTTGTACTGCACAGTCATTTGGGGCTTTTGTCCTGCGTCACACATATCTACATTAAGTCCCACCTTTTCACTGATTTTCAAACAAGTTCAGAACATGAGGCCTCTGTCTGTGCGTCAAGAAGAGACTTTCCTACATTCATACGACAGATGGCATCCCGGGTCAATAAACTCACACATATACAATAGACAGTCTTTATTTTGTCGGGCTACACGGTTAAAAGTTAGACCACTGACTTAAATGTTATTCTAAGTTATTATACTGAGTCGCATCTGTCCAGGGGCAGCCTCACACATTTTGAACTCTGTTTGCTTTGCTGTTGTAAATGTAGTTTTTTTAATTGTAGTCTCATTTTGGACACTTGTGATTGCCACGTGAACGTTTTAAACGAGATCAGATGTCCTATAAAAAAGTTTATATATTTGGGGAGGTCATGGGGGTGTATTGGCCATAAGCCCCGCTCTGGCACTGCCCTTGCATCTGTCCCTCCATGTTCCACATCTCATCTCCTGTCCCAAATTTATGATGTTCTGAGGTGGTCACCTTAGCACTTATGGAGGACTAGGCTCACCAGACCTGTTTTATTTACCTGTTTAATTTGGCAAATGTTTTATGGAGATCTTCCAAGTATCTTGATTTGTTATTTACAAGGTCTGTTTGACCGCATTGTCTTACCAGGAGGCCTTGTACGCCATTATAGGACTATTTGTATTGAACAGAAAACACAGACAGACATGATTGGTAGTCACCCAGCACTACAGCGTTGACAGGGAGGAGCAATTCAATAGTAAAACTCACATTTGATAATAGAAGAAAAAGAATGCAAAAGCAAATTCACAGTTTTCAGAATGTCACAAGTCTGAAGGGCCCCTGGGTCTCTCTTTTTTAAGCACAGAGTCTGTAGACATCATGCCCGTTCTGTTCCAGTTTATGTACAGCTTTATTTGAAGTCTTTCCACAGTCACAGCACACTCCCAAGAATATGTTATATAGTGTAAGGCAGGAATCAAAAACGAGTTGAGGGCCAAACGTGAAGCTTCTTACTTGTTTCCCTGGTTGTTTTGCAAGAAAAAAATGCACAGGTAAAAGTGCCTTATAAACTGCAGACAGTCTATAGAAATCCATAGCTTTGGTCGGTGTATCACTATGCAACACAGGACTGCATTCATGAAGAAGGGAGACAAAGAACCGTAGCCACTGTGTGTAGAATGCATTAAAAGCTCAAGGGTTTAGTCGTTTCAATTTGCCAGGACTGGATAAAGTGCAAACGATGTGTATCACCAAGACTATTATGGGACATCCATTTGTGGTTTGGCAGTGTAACACACACAGGTGCTCTGCATTCAGACCCCGCCTCACATACACACTCCCCCATATATTTCAAAGTGACACGTCTTCTTTAATCAGTCTTAAGTCTGCTGACATCCAGAGATTTGTCGATCCCGTCGTGGATAAGAAAATCCCATATAGACCATTAACATATATCTCTCAGTAACTGACAGGTCGTTTTTTTTTTCTTTTACAAGAGTCAACAAAACATTGAATTAAGCCCACTTCTTACAAAAGGTTGTTTTTAAGAACGCACCATGTACTGTATAGGTTCAGCCAGGGTAATGTTTACACTCTGGTGCATTCTGTATCTACACAGAGACCCTGGTGTCAGAGGGCGACGGAGAACACATGCTGCTGAGCAATTTTCTAATAGTGACAGCTTTTAACCTGTGCACCTGAACATCCTGTAGGTATATACTTACAGCTAATAGTTATACACTTACACCTCATAGTTATATACTTACAGCTAATAGTGACAATATACTGTGGAGGCTCTGTTGTCGGTTTCAAAATAAACTTAGATTAGAATATCATTTTCATTACAGACGCACAGCATTTCATACAAGTGACATATAAAAACATCTGATTTATGAAAAAGTAGAAAAAGTGAACATTTCACTTGATGTAACTGTGTGTGTGAGTGTGTGTGTGCAGTTGAGATCATGTTATTCACTGTCTAATAGTTTTAGTATATAAACTTGCTTCCCGTGAGCACAGCTGCTGTCGTCCTTGTTTTAACATAACTGACGTGTGAATGCGTCTGGGGTCTGTACATTCCTTGCTACCAGTTGCGTGGCTGTTACATGTAGCTTTTCTGTTGCTACACTACAACTATGAGAACAGACATTATTCTATAATCCTTGTGTGGGGTTTTGGCGAGAGTGGACTAAACAATTCCAGAAGTCACTGTCTCCCAGCGCAGTTTGCACAAACCACAGCTACAGCAGTATCATGAAAGCATTTGAACGTGACTCATCACTTGGGCTTTGAGAGCACAATGCACTGAATGAGAGGTACAGTCTGTCCAAAGCTGTGGACTTGTCACCACATTACTCTGCTCTGTGTGTCGTACCTTTATATAAACTCACACGCCATAATCGCCACCTGTGCATTCACCTGTGTTACATAACACACCTGTGTTACACAAGCCTCCAGCTTATTATAACATTATTAACATCTAAATGCCATTACTCCAGACACATACAAAACCTGTGGAGTTAAAAACTGTGTCCACAACAGTCCTTTTTCCTCACCATTCTCACCTTGATAATGTGAAATTTGTAAGCCCTTCAAAATAAAAGCCTCTTTTTGGCAAATCAGTCTGTTGCTTGTAGTGATCCAAAGGAGAGCAGCCTTTGCCCTGCTGGCGTCTTATCATTGGACACTTGTGTATGTTTAATTAGTGTTGAGAACTGACAGGCCCGCTGCTCCCAGTTCCTTGATGTTTGCTGGTTGCCGTTGGCACCACTGACCACATAATGATTGCTGGGCACATCGGGGACAGAGCGTGATTTTCAAAGCCTTTCGCTCCACTGATTCGCTGTGCATCCATGAGATTGATCACAGTGGTTTATCTGTGGCAACATGTGCTCCATCCCTTCAGATTTGGGAGGTGCTCGCCTGAAGGGTTGTGTCCTTGCTCGGGCTCTGGCTGCGGCACCGCGCTAACACAGAGAGAGGAGGGGGGAGGCACACGGCCCATCAGAAGTAGCCTGTGGCCCCCTTGTGATAAAAGCTGTGAGCAGCAGAGGCAGACTGAGAGAAGAGGGGAATGGAGAGAACACAGATAGGATCAACAGAGAACAGATAGATGTGGCCTGACATTTATGAGGTCTCCAACACAATTCACGAGGAATGATTTTTTTTTATCAGTGCATCTTTTTAATTGTGAAATGGAAATATTAATCACATTTTTATAATCAAACTCCGCAACAGACGATCTGTGGTTTTACAATGTTCCTCTCCCTTTTAAGGAGGAGAAAGGAGAGTAAGAAGGAGAAAGAGGAGTAAGAGAGAGAAAGAGGAGTAGCATGCGCCCAATGAATAAAAAGCAGAGAAATTTAAATGGATGAAAATAAATGTAGTGGCAGTAAATCAAAGGCCTTTGTGTTGTTTCTTGGTATTCAGAAGATGGTGCTATTTGTTTGAGTATGCATTGTATTCATGAATGTGTTTATTTGCTCCCTGTGGCTTTCACAGCTGCCCTCTACAGAAACAATGTGTTTTATCAACACAGTTTGACAGAGCCAGGCGGCCATGTTACAAACATATGTGCATTCTTATTAATTGGCTCCGAAATGCAACACTAAGTACAAAACGAAAGGCAAGCGCTTCTTGGTGCTGTGTGTGTTAAATGTAACCATATTAAAATGCAAGTAAGCGCAGGGAAAGTGTAAGAAGAACTGGTGAAAGAGCCAAGTGCTCAGGACCAGTGAAACATGCAGAAACTAGTGCAAAATGCACATGGTATTTTCAAGGGCAGAGCCATGTCCAGTGACTAAAGCCCAAACCAGTCCCATTGGACTGACGTTCTGCTGAGAACAGGCTGCTGCTCCCAATAATCTAAACACATAAATATTCATTATGAGAACATTATGTGTGCTTTTTACTATCAGTCATTTGAACAAAACAGTTTTTCTTTATAATGTCAAAGTTCAATTTTCTCAAATTTCATTTTTCACATTTTATTTGATCAAGTTACTATTGCCAGACAGTGTCTCATTAGCAGCAAAAAGTCAAGCAAGAATCTTAAATTTAAAACAAGTCATGAAAGTGTGGGACATAATTAGCTTAGAAGCTGCACATGTTTAAAGTGATACAGCCTCATTCCTTTGCCTCGTCACGAAAAAGAGAGACCCATAAGTGAGCCAGAGAGTGGGAAGAGTCTGGGTACTTTGTACTAATTTGAGCCAACTTATATCTCTGCAGCCGGTTCCACAGCAGACCTCAAGAGCACTTGGAGATGGTCAGAAGGCTGTAGTCTGGAGAATACGCTCATTATTTCCATGGCACTTGTTCTATATACTGTACGGCAGATACACGCTGGAGGGAAGGGAATTGACATTGATTTTTCTTTAGAAATTGATTTTTCTCTTCACTGACAGGAGTGTGAAGGCTTCAAAATATATCAGCACAAGTGACTCTGAACGGCCACAGTTCATAAAGTGTGTGCCTCAGCGGTCAAACTTTTCATCAGGCCATCAGTGAGACGCTACAAACGTGTGGCGACTTAAACCTCTCAACATTTCAAACATTCATTATCTTTATAATTATAATTATAATTCAGATTATTTTAGGCAATTATTTTGGACAATAGCACACAAATGAAACTGTCGCAAGGGACTTCAGATTTGTTTCACATATATTTAAGTGACACTACAGGGAATTCTAACAAGCCTGAAACCTGCATATTACAAATAAAAACTTTGATTGTCCTACAAATGTTTTCAAGGATAAGATGTTTCATAATTTTTTAACAAGAGACTATTGTTTTGCTTCTCATCTGAATGCTGTTTTACTAAAGGAAACTTTGTGAAAGCAAAGTGAATCCAGCGCAGACAGCAGAATCAAAAAGAGCCAGCTGTAAATCACAACATCTCACTCAGAACTAACACCTGCCATCTTTGTGTGGGCTACATTCATATAAAGTGAGATCTTTTCTGAAATACTGTTCATCTCCCCAGATCGGTGTCCTCTTACAATGTCATCGGATGGCTCGATTGTTCTTGCAAATAAGTCTCCTGTAGATACATTTTTAATGAGAATGTGTCAATATCCGTTAGCATGCGCGGGTGGAGGCGCGAGTGGAGGCGCGGGTGGAGGCGCGGGGTGCAGAGGGTTCACGTCACACACATCATTGGCTGGTTTATAGGTCAGCTGACGGCCTCTGACAGTGATTAGTGCGCCTGTCTCCGCTGTCGTCTCTATGGCTGCTCCTCATTTGTTGTATGAGGTCGTGTAAATATGCACCGTATTAATGTAATTATGCAAAAGCCCAGTGTGAGGAAGCTGCTTAGGACTGACATCTCAATTCAATTAGAAGCTACGTGGTGATGTACTTTGTGTGGAGTGACGTTTTATTATCGCTACAGTATTCACAAGTCCTCGTTGGCCATTAGAACACAGCGTAAAGCCGTTCTCATCAGAAGTTTGGACTATTTTGGACATGATTTTGTTACCATAGTGAAATATTACATAACTAGAGGTTCAGTTGCTCATATATAGCAGGGGTCCCATACTAAATTGGCTCTGTGCACAACAGTAGTCGACTGGTTCCAATCAGAGGGACAGTCAGCGTGACCATTTCAGGAGTAATGTCTATGAGATTTATACAGAGTCGCTCTAAAATCAGTAAATCCTGACAGATCAGGCAGTGGACAGGTGGATGTCAAATTTTAGCAAATTTTAGAGCCTGATAAATATTTAAATAACACCACTGACTGAAATAATCTACACTTAAAAATAATCGGGTCGTCCTTACAACAAATTTAATATTGTTGTTATGTTACACTTCATGTTTTAGTAGAAGTTAGCATTAGCATTAGCACTGACACACAAAGACGCACCTTTGTAAAAGCAGAAGTGTTCTCCGGTGAAGTTTTCCTCGCATTTGTAAAGTGTTTATCATGTTGTCAGTGACATCCACCTGCAGCTCCCTGTCCCCTGCCTGACCCTAACCCCTAACCTCTGACCCATGACCTCTAACCCACCCACAGCTCCTTGTCCCCTGCCTGATCAGACAGGATTTAGTGATTTTAGAGCTATTCTGTATAAACCTCATAGACAATACACCTGTGGAAATGTTCGAGCCGACTGTCCCTCTGATCGGAACTAGCCGGATACTGTTGTGCACAGAGCCAACTGGAGCTGAACTGATGAAATTATGAAATCAGAGTAAGTTGGGGGCCTCATATCATATTATAGGCCTATTATAATATACAAGGCTACACTTTAAGCCTACTGTTTTATATGAGATTGTATTACCATATTTTCCGGACTATACTTTTTTTCATAGTTTGGCCGGGGGTGCGACTTATGCTCAGATGCAATTTATATGTGAAATATATGTTTTTTTCTTCATTATTATGCATTTTTTGGCTGGTGCGACTTATACTCCGGAAAATACATTATACAACATTATACAATATTTAATGTAAGACATAGGCCTTGTTTGACATAAAAAGTGCTCTGTGTCTTTGATGTGGAAAGTTTTAAAGTCACTCTCGAAGCCTGTCTATTCCTCTCGCTCTGTCTGCGATGTTTGTTTTCTGCCGCACATGGACCCTCAGCGGGGCAGGGGTCATGTCAGTGCTACATCACAGTGCATTACGGGGACTTTAGTTCAACTGTTTACATGCACTTCATCAGCAGGGCCAACAGAATCAGTATCAGTTGTTCATCTCACATGTTTTGCACAGAGCCGCAGCCTAAATCAAACCATGACATCACAGACTGTGCCGGGTCCAAGTACTTTTGTCCATTTGCACCTTTTTTTCTCTGTATCATAACTATTCTTGAGAGGTAGAAACAGAAAGTGCCATAAATACTTGGAAAAAGCGTTCCTCAACAACGTGAGGGTGGTGAGGTCAACTGCAATTAACAAGTGAGGAAAGCAAAGTCACGGGGCTTTAAATTATCGGAGTACATATCTCTCTTAGCTCCGCTCTTGTTGTTAATTACTAAAGTAGCTCCTATTAAAAACGCCACTTTTTAACAAATTGCAAGTGTGTTTGTCAGCTTCACTGTGCGAGCTAGTTTTTTATTTCCCAACAGATACTGCAGTCTTTTACAGCATCCAAAAAAAAAAAAAAAAAAAAGTTCCGCATTATCTACCTTTGGCTAAGACACATTTCCAGGATGGCAGTGGTCGCCCTGATGGCCTATGTCCCTGTGCGGTTGAGACTGACAAGCGTTAAATAGCTTGGCTGTGGCTCCAGTGTGCTCTATTATCACAAGAGGACATATCGACTCTTCCTGTTTAATGCATCCAGACTCCTCCTGTAGCGGGGCGTCTCTGGCCTTCATCTATGATTCATTTTTATTACCCATCTTTACCCCGGACCGAGGCCCCCCGAGGCTGTCCGCTCGGCAAAAGGAGGGCGGGGCGGAAGTTTGCTGACAGCTAATCTGCTCAATGACGGAGAGCTGTTATTTATTGGAGGTGTGGGTGAGCTCTGATTGGCTGAGCACGTATCGCCAGGACATCAGCCATTCAGTTGGCGAAACATACGTGAAGGAGGCGTGGTTCGGGCGCTTGGCCTGTTCACATCTTGTATTCAAAAATGCATTTTCATCTCTTCCCTATGAATATGGTATCTCTCCGTGCATTTGCTCGCACTACTCCAAATGAAATTACCGGTGGTGATTTGGTGTGGACGAGCCCCCATAGATAATTTCCCAGCATACCACTGTGTACATATTATTCCCGTTCCTCACCCTCTATCAAATTTAATCAGTCTCAGCTGCTCCTCGCGAGCCGTGCCGTGCCCAGTCAAATGCAATGCCACTGACAACAGCAGAACTAATTCAAAAGCACAATATCTCTGTATAATATTTGTTTTAGGGAAGACGGGAGACAGTGAGCACGTTTGTGAATATCAATGGTGATGTTTTTATTTTATTATGATTTTATGTTTGCAATGCCCATTATTCAATTTTATGTAATAACAGCAACATAGATAAACCAAAACAGTCTTATTGTGTCAAAGTTGATTTTTCATGCAGTGGTTGAGAACGAGAGCACTCTGCTCCAGCACATATTCTTATGAGCTCCATTAATGAAATGACAGCAGTGTAGCACACGTGTGTGTGTGTGTGTGTGTGCATGTGTGCGTGCATACATGTGTGTGTGTGTGCGTGCGTGTGCATGTGTGTGCGTGTGTGTCTATGTGTTACCTGATCAAAAGATTGACTAAAAGCTTCAGAGGGTGCACGTTGTTCGGGGCTAGTCCCTTATTAATTTCAAAGCTGTCTTTCACGCATAATTAATTAGTTGTGGTCGAACACTTTGTCAATAAACGGTCAGTTACTTTACTCACAATTTGATTTGCATTGGCCTGAGCAACAAACAGAGGCAGAACATATATCTCATTTTAAAAGCCAATAGGGACTACAGATTCTGAAATGATAGTGTTTTACTGAGGCACGTCTTAACTCTATGTGGTAAGACAGAGGCTGAGGCCTGTGCAGTGGGGGTGTTTACCTGGCGTCCCGCAGCGCGAGGTGGTGGACTTTATAAGCGCTCCCTTTCTCGTTGCTCCCCCTTTGCCCACATGCATTTCTGGATCCCTGTGTAGGCCTCCACACCCCTGTCCTCCACGCCCCTGTCCTCCACGCCCTGTCCTTCTTGCCCCTGTCCTCTTTGTCCTGTCCTCCTTGCCCCTGTCCTCCTTGCCCCTGTTCTCCATGCCCCTGTCCTCCTTGCCCCTGTCCTCTTTGCCCTGTCCTCCATGCCCCTGTCCTCCTTGCCCCTGTCCTCCACGCCCCTGTCCTCCTTGCCCCTGTTCTCCATGCCCCTGTCCTCCACGCCCCTGTCCTCCTTGCCCCTGTCCTCCATGCCCAGTGCCGCCGTCTGACTGCGAGCTCAGCACCGCTTCACTCTCGCACCCGCTGAGCTTCGTCTTCAGCGGCAGTTTCTCTGCTTGTCCGAGTCACTGCGCCTTGGGCCAAGTGCACGTCGCTGTGCGCCTTCATCTGCAGTGAAAGTCACGCTGCTCGGCTGTATTCGCTCCACCAAGCCCTTTACGCACTGTGATGCGCCTTCATCAATAGAAAAAGTTGGTATGTGCCAAGAAATGACGCAAGTCATCCCACGCCTCGTCATCCCACGCCTCGTCATCCCACGCCTCGTCATCCTAAACTGCAGAAAGTGACCTGTGTAAAGTGAACTCACAGCCTGGACGCCTCGTCATCCCACGCCTCGTCATCCCACGCCTCGTCATCCCACGCCTCGTCATCCCACGCCTCGTCATCCTAAACTGCAGAAAGTGACCTGTGTAAAGTGAACTCGCAGCCTGGACCTAGAGCCGCGCGCTCACCATGTCCCATCAGAGGTGTCGTCAGCAGCGGCACAGGGCGCGCCGCCTCTGCTGTTTTGGTTCAGTTCATTTTTTAACTTTTATGGTAGCTATTGTTAATGGAATTAAAAATGTTTTTTCCTTAATATATAAAATAAAAATGATGTAAATTAAGTGTAACCTGTCTCGTACTTTGACACGCTCACCTGTGAGTCTTATAAACGGGCACTATTGATAGATTAGCGGTGGTGTCGTTGCAGCACTTTCACTTTTCAAATTCAAATTGTTAACCCCTCGATTGCCACATCTTAATAAACCAACAGATTCAAATAAATAAGCTGTGTATGCCAGAGCAGTTTACATGTGTAAACATGTGGGTTAGTTTCCCCTGTTGCACACTGAACATTTTTAAACCCAACAACATAGTTAATATATTGCATTTTTTAAAGGTATTTATTTTGTAAAATTAAAATCTTTTTAGTTCTACATATGATTACACTGGTAAACTCCACTATGAAGCTGCATATAAATCAAATATAATCTGTACTTATGAGTATATATGACCTATGCCTCTAGTTGTACTCACCTGCGTGTGTCCCGTTCAGCTCCAGGTCAGCTGACACATCAGGGAGCCCCTCTGACTGAGGTGCAGTCCCCCACAGTCACGACAGCTCGCTCTGTATCTTCCAGCCAGGTGGCTTCTTGCACCTTCTCTTTGTTGGATGAATAAATAATCGTTGAGAGTGGGGCATAATTGTAATGGCTTTCAGAGAGCTAGCCTGTGATACCTCGCCTTCATATCTTCAATCTGCCTCTTTAAAAATGAATATGCTAAAGAACAGGGCTTCCATTAGCTCTCCTGCATTTGGCTCCCACCTTGTTTTCGAGCCTCATGCACTCAGGTTGAGTGTTGCTCGGGTTCAAACGCCATAAAGGCATCTTGCACATTGTATATGGCTTTTTAGGAGTTCACAGATGTAGCCTAGATCTTAAAATAGCACTGTTTAACTTTTAACTAGTTTGAAATATTTTTGTTGATGTTTTAACATTGAAAGCATTGACATAATGGTGGATATATTTCTTAAATGTGCCATTAACACATAATAAGTATTGTACTGCTTTCCTTGTTTCTCATCTTACAGGTTCATATCACAAACGGATTAACCTCAAATCTCCTCATGAAACGCCTTTTGTTTTGCCTGATGACACAAACACGCTTTGATGGACACGCTGGGCATTACATCCAATGTGAATAGACAGCAACAATAGGTTTCTGTCAAACAAACAAGACCAGAAATGTCACTCCTGTCAGCGCCAATGCCGGCCAAAGTTCTCTGTCCATCTCTCCACTGTCGCCCCTCTGACAGAAAGACCACCATGACAACCTGAACCTCCAGAGCTCACCAACACCTAGATATGCACTTCCAGCAGCCTGGTTTTATACGTTTAAAACATTTATTACGGGCTTATATCTCCTTCTGAGGAATTCTACTGTATTTCTGATGCAATATAGTGCAAATTCATCTATCTGAATAATTCATTAATTGAAATAAAGTCAGTGAAAATAGGATGAGTGCTGCGTGGTTAGCATTTACATCACGTTTCCCTATGATGTGTGTTTTTCAGTAGCAAGAAGGGCCCTCGAACAGTGATGCTGACACTGAGAGTGAGAAGAAGCCTCTTTATCACTATTATCAGTATGATTTGGGTTGATGGTAGATGCTGGAGCGACGCTTTTGAGGAGCAATCTAAAACATGATGAGGTTTTCCGCAGAGAGCAGACTTTTAGTGCTGTTTAATTCTGCAACATCCACTGAAAATGACTTATCACCTTAGGAAGTCTGACGGAGTTTCTTTTGTGTCTTTGGGCAGACGTCTTTGGGCAGTTCAAAGCATTTATACTCTGCATGATAGTATTAGCACAACAGCTAGCAAATAGTCCATGAATCTGCTATGTGACACTATGTAACACTACGTAACACTCTGCATATTCATAATTAGCTTTTAATCCATTAAATGTGTAAATCACTGCAGCAGATTAGTAAAAATCAAGTAATTATCCTAACACCATCTGCTTTGTGAGAATGTCGTAACGAGGACCAGGATTTTCTGTTGCCACTGTTTATAACGTCTGATGTTATAGACACATAAGTCAAAGACAAGGCATGTTTTGCTTTGTTTTTCATTTTCCAGTCTATGATACAACATGTTCTTATTGCCTGGCAAATCCAGACTGATTCTGTCTGTATGTTTTATACAGATTGATATCAGTCTGGTCCCCACGTCTCAAACCCAGGCAAACGTTCTTAAGCACATAAGATATGGATGCATCCACCAGCAAATCTTTTTAAATGTCTTTTATTCTCACAATGGTTTGATTTTTATTTTATTTCCAACCAGTTCAGTAATAAACTTTTATGTTTTGTTAGTCTTTATCTTTTTCACTACAGGTCACTGTTCATCTCTTCTCATTAGAAATATGCAGTGAGTTTGCATATCTCTCAAATCATATTACTGAGAAGAAGAAAAGTGAGGGCCACACTGACTAATAAAAACTCTTTACTTTTTACATATTAGAAAATAAACGTAGGTGTTTAAAGCTCCAGTATGTAACTTTTTGGTCAACACTAGACTAAAATAAAACCATGTTTTTTTCATTATAGACGTGTTTATTGCACTGAAAAACAGAACAGCCCGCTCCTCACTGTGAGCGGGCTCGCGTCTCCACAAACCTGACTCTTATTTGCCCTGGAAGAGGCCTCCTGCTTGTTTCCATGGAAATGCTCTTCCTTTGGCTATAGTATTCCACAGTATGGCATAAAACTTATCTATTTCCATGGAGAATGTTCCGATGTTTCTATTTCCATGGAATTATACAGTTGATTTTCCACCCCTAAAAAGTGACACACTCACCTCAATTCAGGTGTATCCAAACTTTGTGATCATACTGAATCATAAACAAAGTGGACGGCCCCAGACTAGTCGCTGAGAAAGTATTTATAGATAATAAAATATACGCTTTGATATGGTCAACCCCTTTTTTACACACCAGCCTTAGATACAATCAAATTTACTCCGTAAGCAGCTGAGAAGGTTATTAAAGATCATTTAAATGTCTGCAAAACCCAAATAACCTCATCTGTTCTTGCATAAAATGTAATGGGCCAAAATGCAAATGCCTGATGATAACGACGGCGACCTCCGAGTTGAGCTAAAACTATCCTTACAAATGGACTGACTTACACATGGCTCGTATCCGGCCCAGTCGCACAGCGTTAACATGGTGATTTAAAGTGCGATGGCACAGAGCAGCGAGATCCCGACCCTCCTGCACTTTAGTGTCAAAGCCATCGGTTCACATCATCTCGCCTGATCTTGAGTTCACTGGAGGGAAATTAGCTGGGGTTTTAATAAAGCTGATTGGCCACGAGGTCAGCAAACTGTCTGACCACACAGATGTGACAAATCTGCCGTAATTACTCGCCAAGCCGCAGCATAATGACAAAGTATTATATCCCCAGAAACCTGGATTTGGCTGAAAAAGCACACGGCCTCTGTGATTGCCTCGTGTTCACCCTGAGAGCCCTGCACTGTGGAGCTCTACAGGAAACAGACAAGGCCATGCGCAGGTTGGTAATGTTCCTTTTGGGCTTTTTTCTTACACATTATACTGTATTCTATTCCGCATGCATTCAGTACGCGCTGGTCTGTGAATGCACGATTATGTCATTTTCAGGTAATTAAGTGATTCATATTTTTTCAGCCGTCCTCCACAACAAAGCATGTTTCTACACAGCAGCTTTTGATGGTTTAAAACTATAGTTCTAAGGCGTTTCCAGGGCTGCGCCTCTTTGTATGTGACGCTGATGCAAAATGCTAAACTTAGTGCTGGGGTTTCAGATGACATCACCACATTCTACAGGTCAATATTATTTAATACAGACGGGGGCAGCTAAAATGAGTATAGCTAAAATGCAGATTTCTGTTGCTCTATAGTGAGTTCTAGGGTGTAGTCACTTATAGAAATGATCAGATTCAACATTTGTGAATTTATAAGTTGGATATTTTATGACATCAATGTAAATATAAATAAATTAATACGGAAAACTGTCTGTTGCCCCCAGTCTGAGAGTATGACATCATCACATCTGAAAAACACCAATACAGCACTTGGAAAATGACATTATTAAAGTTGACTCCAGCAAACCTCACTTTCTGTATGTGGAAAAAAATAGTCTTTTCTGAAGCTTACATCAGCTTTAAAGCGAAAAATTGAGTTGTTGAAACAGTAAAATAAACGATTGTGACAAAAGAACAGACAAATGATATTCTATGATTGACACATCAAATATTTTCTTTTCACGATGAGTTTATTCCCTGGGCATGATGCAATTACGTACATATACAGAGCTCTTTCAAGTGTTTCATTTATTCATGCATTGTCTTGTTTTTGATTATTTTTAACTTAACTGGATCAAATGAAATTTGGAACTACACACAGATTCCTTGTCTCTTTTATGCATCACCTCAGTAAAAATGTCAGTGCATGTGCAGTTGTGTTGATGTCCCAAAATAATCTTAAATGAACAATATTCTCAACCGGGACAGAAGGTCCAAGCCCAGTGTTTAAAGGGCCCATATTACACCATTTTCTGATCTGTGTTATAATGTTGTTTCCTCATGACAAACAGACCTGGAGTTGTGTTTTGTTTCATTCACACATGTTTAACACACAAACCCTGCATATTTAGGCTGACTTCTTCTCTCATATGAAAACCACTCTATTCCACCTCGTGATGTCATGTGGTAATACAGAAAGTGCTCCTCTGTGTTTTTAAACTCCACACACCTTCACTAGAATCATTTGGATGATTTCAGTCCAAGAATTGCCAGTCTCTACTGAACTAATGGTAAAACGTAGATGTTAACTTGAGGTGGAACAGAGCATTTTGAGCTTTGGAGATGTAGACAGACTAATAATAAAGGGCTACTCAAACATGTGTGATTGAAACAAAACAAAACACAACTCCAGGTATGTTTTTGAGGAGGTAACAACGTTCTAACATGGCTTAAACCTCACAAGTGTCCATTTTTTGTACTATAGGACCTTTAAACAAGGATGCAACTGCAAAGACCTGCCCACCACCAATAACATGAGAACCACGAACGCAGATTTTGTCTACTAAAACAAACATGTTGCTTATCACCACAGATCATGCATTTATATTATGTGTGAATCCAGAAGAGAACTCAGGCCAGACCAAGGCCGTGACGCGTCTGTGTACAAATGTGATGTTTCTTCTTGTCGTACACACATGCCCCTTCCACCGCAACATGTTTTTCAGGGACATATTACTATTTTTTCTGAGGGACAAGGATATCTTTCTTCAAGGTACTTTGTTTTGTGTAAAAGCCTCTGTTAATTGCTTAAAATGGCGCTTCATAAAGATTCTGCAGCTTTTTCTTTGCAATTCTTTATAATTTTACAGTCTAAACTTAATTTACCTTGGCCTACATCAACTATATCCCCTCCTCACAAAAAAAATGTAATTGCAAATTTGATGGTTTAGGATTTTAGGAGTGGGTTGTTTTGTGATGTTTTTTTTTTTTCTATTTTATAATTGTAAATTGATTGACTACAGAGTGTATTTCTTTAATGTCACATACAAAATGCAAAAAAAATAAATGAAAGAAAAGAAAATGCTGATAACTAACGCACATATGCTTTGAATTGCTGTTGACATAAAGAAAACATACTTTGTGTACTGCGCTGTGTTGTTACCAAACCTATTTGAATACAAACCTTTGTTTTGTAAAAGGCAGTGGAACAAATACCGCAGTTTTCTTTTCGTTCTCTTCCGTCAGTGTAAACTCTTTATGCCATTGTAGATGCACTGAGTATGTGTCAGAAAGTGAAATGTAACAGCTTTATACTTACATCACTGATGCGCTCTTTCAAAAACACAGCCTCTACAAAAGAATAGACTGTGCTATATGTTAGGGCAGAATCTAGGCCACATCTATAAACCCGCACAGTATCTTCACACCACTCAGTTGTAGCACTGTGGCCTTTATCAGGGGGAGGATTAGGCTGCAACTCAACATAGTAACGTCAACATCGTAACGTCAACATCGTAACGTCAACATCGTAACGTCAACATCGTACCGTCAACATCGTAACGTCAACATCGTAACGTCAACTTTGTAACGTCAACATAGTAACGTCAGCACCGTAACGTCAACATCGTAACGTCAACATCATAACGTCAACATCGTAACGTCAACCTAGTAACGTCAACTTTGTAACGTCAACATAGTAATGTCAACATAGTAACGGCAACTTTGTAACATCAACTTTGTAACATCAACTTTGTAACATCAACTTTGTAACATCAACTTTGTAACATCAACTTTGTAACATCAACTTTGTAACATCAACTTTGTAACATCAACTTTGTAACATCAACTTTGTAACATCAACTTTGTAACATCAACTTTGTAACATCAACTTTGTAACATCAACTTTGTAACATCAACTTTGTAACGTCAACATAGTAACGTCAACTTTGTAATGTCAACATAATAACGTCAACTTTGTAACATCAACATAGTAACATCAACATAGTAACGTCAACATAGTAACGTCAACTTTGTAACGTCAACTTTGTAACGTCAAGTTTGTAAAGTTAACATAGTAACATCAACTTTGTAAGTCAACTTTGAAACGTCAAAATAGTAAAGTCAACATAGTAATACAACTTTGTAATGTCAACATAGTAACGTCAGCATCAGAACATCAACATTGTAACGTTAACTTTTAAATGTCAACTTTGTAACGTCAACTTTGTAACATCATGGCACAAGTCGAATAAGTTTACCAACAAGCAAATTGCGATGGCTACAAAAGTAGGTCAGATTTGAAAAAGGTAAAGCTGGTTGAATCTAAAACGCAACAAATCGCCTGCTGTAATGTATTGGCTGATCCGGTTGAATCAGATTTGTATTGCACATATTATAAGATTAGCTTAGCATGACTCTTTTCTCTCCACTTCTTGTATCATTCAGGGGAATGCATTTATCTCTATGTATTGCTATGGTCTTCCATTGACACATATACTCCAGTGACCTCATTAGCGGCGGTTATCAGAAAGACTGCCTTTTAAGAGATGTAGCTCCCCGCCTCCATATCATCATCATAGTTAACGTTAGCGATGCCCCTTGGACTTCTTTCTCTTGTCAAGGTCGACTCAATGACACTGGATGATGGTTCTCTCTTTGCTTGAGTTTGAGGCCTTTTATCTCTTTAAATCACCGCCTTAAGGCTCCAAATTGAGAAAACAGCCAGGGTCTCTTTTCCAAAACCATTTGAGCATAATAAGTGTGCTGCGTTGTCCAATGGCATTTCAGTGTCGATCAGCTGGAGAGCAGAGATGGAGAGCGGACGCCACTGAGGAGCCATTATTTCAGACCCCCACCGTTCAGGGGAATTGCACCTCAGCACAATCTATTCACGGCATTATCATAAAGTGTGTTTTAACCCATTTGCAGTCACACCGCATGTCTACAGCATGTACCAAATATCAGCAACAAGTGGAGGGTAAATACTGTTGTATTTGTTGTTTCCTTTTCAATGGACTGAAAATGATTTACAGACATTGCTTCATGTAAAGACTAACGCACAGGTTAGCAATGTCGCTACTTTATGCTTATGTAGTACATGTTTTCATATTGCAAACATATTCTGATGCTTTGATTTTTTTATAAATATATTTTACAGGGACAACTCTTACAAAATCATGTCCTTCAACAATGGAGCTCAATAGAGACCTCCCGCGCCACGGTTCCGGAAGTAAATTTCTCATTCATTTTTCCCATAGACATTCAGAAAAAAAAAAAAAAAGTTTGAAAGCTTCCTCAGGCATCAGGCACATGGGAACTAATGAGCACAAGACCTATAGTTTTATTTAAAATCTGTTTCTGAAACTTTATAAACGCAAAGTTATTAAAACATTTCACAGAATCTTGTGTTTTAAAACAACTGCGTTATGGATGTTAGTGAACATGTGGCTGGTTAGTCTCCGCGATGTCTTTGAACTCTTAATATTTGAAATTTTCAAAAAGTCTATGGGAAAAATGTATGGAAAATTTACTTCCAGAACGAGAGCAGGTGGTCACTGTTGAGCTCCATACTATCCAGGTTACATTTGAAAAATACTAACTCCAGTTTTTGAGGCTGAAGGAAATGCATGTGTTTATATTGCACAACTATTGGTTGATTCAACAAAATGAATGAATAATCTAGTTAAGGTGAACAATGTTGCTACAAAGCCATATATTCACTGTGACCAGGACAAGTGGCTTTAACCACAAATTCAGCTTTTAGATGTTTGTAAGATACAAGGATCTATAGAACAATACAAAAATATTTCCTTAATGAGCGTTATGAAACAGAGTCATACACTGTGCTTCACCTCTGCAGCCTTTCACTTGTTCTTTGTTTATCCCAGGGCTAAACAAGAATCCAGCTCGCCTCGTCTCACGCCAGTGGCTTCTGCGTGTAAATGACAGGCCCGGCCAAAGCAGGGCCACTTAAACATTAGACACGCATGTTGAAGCCCAAAGCCGAGGGATAATTATACAAACCCATACTGGATGTTGTTCATTAGTCCTGTTCTGGTCTAGTTGAACAGTTACCATCGTGGGTCAGTGTGGATCTCCCTGACTCTCAGTGTGCTGTGAGGAGTATGTAAGATCTTATTGGCCCATAAGCTTCCAACAGCCAGTCTGTCACATCAATGACAGAAGCACTTAGCAGGTGCATGTTTCAGCAGGCTCTCCTGTGGAGCTCCCACAATGTAAAGATCACATTAGATAATGTGCAAATGCAAACTGGCAGCAGGTAACACGGCTCAATAACAAGCTCCACCGTGGATTCTTTCTGTGGCTTTTTGAAAGCGAACACTCTACACGGACGGTTTTTATGGTTTTACGTGATATTTGTGCTACACTGTATTGAAGTTGCTTCAAATCAGAAAAGATTATATTGAGCACTGAATCCACAACCTTCTTCAGACGGAGCACAAATTGTTCCAATTTTTTTTTTAAATATTTTCCATTTTAAAAATGTTCAAATTTTGTGAAACTTGACAAAAACTTTACAACATTCCGACTAACAATCAGAAGAAAAAAAACACTTTCCACAAGTCTTTCTTCATCCATTTGGACATTGGGATGGCAACCTTGGAGTGCTCCATTCAGCACACATTTGATTATGAATTCAAAAGCTGCACTTGCTGAGTTGGTGTTATGATAATGCATGGCACCCCTGCATGATACACAAAATTGGTTTTGACAACAGACTTGCCTTTAGATTCACACTGCCCCTCAGCCCATAGATTTAGCCTATAACACGGCATTCAGCTGTGTGGCCACGGCGAGGAGCTAACCACTGCTGAAAGATGAGAGCGGCCAAAAAGATTCATACAGCACTGTGGTTTCTCCTGACACATTCTCGCTGGCTGTTCCCCACGGAGCGCCCCTCTAGACCAAAGAACAGTGCCCTTGACAGTCCCCACGTCAGCTGTGATTTTGTCACTCAGCAGGAGCAGTGCATTGTGGAGCACAGACCTCTCGGCTGTTAATAACCGATGAGGCCACATCCACAGTCCAAGGAAGTTTTTCTACTTAAAATGTTCTGGGCTACTTTAACTTCCATTAACAAGTTTCTGTTTTTGCTTGTATAGAATTTGAAGGCTTTTAAATGTACTGATATTACCCAGAGAAAAGTATTATTTCTATATTAGAGATATTATGACTGAAAATGTTTGTGATCATTTTCAATAATATTCCAGACCCAAACCAAGGAACTCAAAAGTTAACTCTGTAACATAGAGTGACTGAACGTATTTGTTACTAATGAAGTAAATTGGGTCGTTCCTTAAGTATGTGAGCCCACAATTACTGCTGCCACCATCGCTGTGAATAGCACAATTTCTGCCGGCACCAATGCCACTCGATTAGGTGCAGTGGTAATATAAGCACAGACTTGTTTTTCACTAATATTGAGTTGAAGGGTCCCTGTCAGGGATCTTGGGATACACATGACTTGCTACAGGTGGAGAAGATGTCGCAGAGGCAAGCAACAGGTTTGGTGTCTAATTGAGGGCTTAAAAACACATATACAGACGTAGCAACCTCTGAGAGGACATCAGTAATGGGCTCACATTTTCCTAATCTCCTTTGATGGATTCAGGCCATGATTTTCATTTAGTCCAAAAGAGATAACCAAACTGTCAGCTGTGCTGCTGCTTGGCTTTAATCTCCGCCTGCAGCCAATAATCACCCTGCAACCCGCAACCCTTTGTCAATTGTTAATCTTGTATTGAAGACATTTAGATGCCAGTATTGCATTCTGCATACTGAGGTAGTCAAGGGGCAGCGTGGAAAAGCAAATTGGATTGATTATTAAATTTTGTTTTATTAAAAAGACAAATGAATTTAGTTCTCAGTAGATTTTGCGGAATCAATTGGAATTACCATTAGCATTATTATGCACATCACGGCTGGTGCAGACCAACAAAGCGATTAGCAGATTAGCAGGATGCCATTGTTTACACTCGTATTAGCACAAAATATGGGATTGAAAAAATGTGCTTTATGCTGCAATGTCTACAGCGGAAACACATAAAAATAAACAAAGAAGTACCTTTCAACCCACGAGCTTAGATAAATGGAACGTTTTGTTTTTTTTTTTCCTTTTGTCCTGTACCGGTGGTTGGTTTTGTTCATATTTTTACAAAAATATAATCATCATTTTGTTTACATTTTCAGAGAGGTCAGTGGCATGTCATATCTATCTCTATAAATATTTCTGTTTAGTAAAGAACATTAGCTATAAATATGCTGAAGTTGAAACTTGTAGAAAACATGGTTGGTGCAAATAGATCGACATAAATCAAAGAGAAATCGACTAAGGCCACTATCCTCTCCATTGATTCCTTTAACAAAAGCATCACATTTAAATAAAACAAATATATAGATTACGTCTCATTTGCTGTTTACCTCACCTTAAAGCACGTAACAGGGATATGCCCAGACATGCACAGGCAGAGGGATGGCAACGGGGCCTGATTGAAGTTTATTTTTCAGGGCAGGCTGTTGGCATTCGTTATTGCTTGTCAGATTGTAAATTGTCTCCAGGAACAATATTATGCACGCTCACACACATATGTTAAATTGAGTGATTTAGTCACGGTGTCTAACCACGCTCTAACCTGTTTGTGTCTCTGTGTGCCACTGATTGCCTGCATTGTTCTGAGTTTTGTCGAAGGAAATAGCCATAAAACACCAGGGGAGTCTTATCCATAAGGGGATATTTAATAACATCTCTGTACAATGGTGAATGCTGATAAATTAAACGTGCCCAAAGATACTGAAGATGAGTTATTTATTTCTATGTATTTATTCATAGTGAAAGGGTAAAGAAAACATTCCATCATCCGCACCCCGTTACCCCATTATTGCTTTTCAAATGGACCGATTTACCAATTGTGCTAGCCCTAAGCTTGGGAAATTATTTCAAGTTAATGGACACAATGCAACCATCTGCACGCACTACAGGTCTGTTTTATTTATCAAATCACCTATTTACTGTTGAACATTCTACAAAAACATATACAGCCCTTTTGTAACCTCATCATTATTCCACATATAGTACTTTAAGAGTGCAGTACATCACCAGTGTTACACCTGGCTACATCATATTTGTCCAGTGAAAAAGGTTCAGCGCTGCCTTTCAAAGAGACCTGTGTATTGCATTAGCCAGTGTGTAGCTACATTACCAGGCTGTGATTAGACTTACAGACAGCACAGACCCCTGCCATGACCCTGAAGCAAGTCAATACAACACAACTAACACATCCACACTCTGATTACCTCGCCTCTGGCTTCAGAGGTACACGGCACAACATGCTGAGCTACTGTTTTGGTAAATACAGAATCAACAGGCAAAATGTCAAATGCCCTCCTATTTTTGAAAAGTGGCTTTGGAGAAATCTGAGAAATCCAAGGACATTCTTTTAGCTGTGTAATTATCATTTCAAACTAGTTGACACATAATCACTTAATCAGTACTTTATTTCTGTAACTACACGTCAAACGTCTGACCAGTTTCACCAACTTATTATCACTTGAGAGAGACTTAATAGCGTTAAATGTGGTAACTGCTGCTGGAGCTACCTGAAACTAGCTGTAGTAAAATGTTATACTTAGCATTTAAAGACAAGTTGTTATGCAAAATCTACTTTTTGGAGCTTTCGACCACGTTATAATGTTGGTCCCTCATCAAAAACATGCCTGAAGAGGTTTTAGATGTCATCCATACATGTTTGAGTAATGTGGTGATCTCTCCTAGGCACTTTTTCAAACTCTCCTTACCTTAGCAATACAATTCTGTCCAATGCTCAGCCCACAGGCCTACGTCACCCATGCTCCCAACCCGTACGCCGATTTCAAATATAAATATATATAAACATGATACAAAACAATAGACTACAGCTTCACAAAGTCGATGATGTGATGTGCAGTAGTTTCATTAGTGAAATTCATGCAGATGGTGTTGTGGTAGCACTCTGAATGGGGAGTGACTTAGCACAGAGAGGAAAGGGAGGGGTGAAGCTGAAATGTATTGAAAATGTTAGAACGTTGTGTTCAGCAAATAAAGCATTTTCAAAACACTAAAAGGTGACATGGTGAGCTAAATGCCCCACAGAAGTGCAGCCTCCCCCCCTCTTTAAAAAAAACTATCTGGTTCGTTCTGCAGTTGCCCTATTATCAAAGAACAACCTTTCACAATTTATTTTACATTTTCGTCCTGTTTTGCAGCCTCCGTGTTACCTCTGCACACAGTCACACAATAACCTTTTGAAACTTTCACAACACTAACAATAGCGTTGTCAGTCCGCTCCACTCTTGCTTGTGAGCCCTTTCACCAAGACAACAGTGCTGGGGAAGGATCCTCCACCGGCCTCTGTGTCTTCCTCGATATGTGGTAGGGCGTCCGCGTACAGTGCCAGAATTTAAATCAGGTCATGAATATGGAACCGGTCCGGTTGGAATTTCCGTACGGTAAAGCAGCTTGTCACTCAGAACGTCAGGATCAACTTTTGGCCCTCACAAGGCTAAAATACGAAATTCCGAGTCTCTGATAAATCTGGCGGGGCCCGGTCTCCCTGACAGCTGTGTGGTACTGCGGAGCCATGGCCTGCTAACCGTGTACTGCGTGTACTGGGAGGTTCTGATCCGCTGCCCCTCAGACAGAAGACAGAGACACACGCAGACAAGGGAATTGGGGAGGGCCTACACGAGAATACAACAAGCCAAGCATGCGTTCAAGTGCATCCCCTGGGCTCGGCTGGGTTGTCAGAGGGCTTGTTTTCCACCCTTCAGGACGGCGGTTTACTTTTCAAGATTAGAGAGGGCTCAAATAGTGCACACAAGAAAACAAGAATTTTGCCAAGTTCTATTTACCGTCGTTGTTGTTGCAAGCCACAAGTTGTTTCGCAATAAAGATTTGGAAAGAAAAGGGCCTCCACTTGGAAACTATTGGCCCTTTTCTTGAATGGTAAAAAGCGCCTGAAGGAGCTAAAACCAATAATCTTCAACTTAAAGTCTTCACACACACATAATCTTTTATACTATCAACATCACACATATTTTTATATTCAATGAGCCACCACTGACTTTGTACGAAATGCAGCTAAATATGTAACAAAATATGGATGTCATTGCTTTACCTGGAATGTTTCACAGTATAGCATTAAACATTTCTGTCTCCATGGAAACAAGCAGCTGGTGTCACAAGGCCTATTTACAGATCAGATCTGTGGAGGCGCGAGCCTGCTCACAGTAAAAATGGATTTTGTTCATTTTATATATATTTTTGAGCAATAAGCGAGCGGACTTATTTCTTTTATTAAGTCATTTTAGATGAATATTGTGATTTAAAATGTACAAATTATAACATATTGATCCACAGGTGTCGTACATTATAACTATAGAGATGACACAAGCACAAGGTCTTCTTTAAATGACTCTAATTCACCTAAATCCAGCAATCTTGTTAAAAGCTAAACCGACCAATCGAATAGGAACGGTAGTCTCTATGTATGAGAAGCAGAACGTTTAAAAAGTCCATGTGACTGAATAAAAACTGCCTGATTACTTTCTCTCATTGGACGACTAACTTTTTAACAAGATAAATGTGGACTCAGTCTCTTGTGAAAGCGCTGTACTTCTTCTCTTGGCCTAATGCAGATTATTGTATTCCTGGTTTGAGACCGTCATAGTGATTCCTCTTGTCAATAAGATTACATTATGCAGCTGATCCAAGTTGATCCAAGCAGAAATCCTAATCCCCAAGCCCACGGATGCCTGGGTTTCTAACATCCCCAATCTTCTTAGAGGGAGAGTGTGTCGCCTACAGCCCACATGACTGACTGGTGTAAGTGCAGACTGTGCGGGTGTGCTGAGGCCAGGCCATGTTCCACTATTAGCCATTCTGTATCCATCTGTACCCTAATAATTAGACCACTCCACGCCAGGCGGACTGCTCCTGACCTGTTTCTGCAGAAGGCTGTAGCTTGTTCTTAGGATATGTCTCTTACTGGAAGTGGATAGGAAGTGACAGAGGCATAAAAGCCCACAGAACCATGCAGCACATTCGGAACACGTAATTAGCCCGGTCCCTGGAGAACGTGTGCGGCGAGTCTGCTTATTCCAGACCATACATTAGCAATGACATCCCTCTTCCACTTCGACAGCTCAAACATGCGCATCCTTTTCACTGTGACAGGTGCAGGGTAAAATAATTAGCACAAATTAGCATGAAATCTGGGTCTCAACACCGTAAAACAGGCTAAAATGGATTCTGAATGATTTGTTTTATTCTGTTTTGCATAAAAAAGAAGTTATCGGAAAAGCATAGCTGATTGATTAGCTGAGTGAAATTACGGTATTGCCTTGGGTTTTGACAAGCAAGCTTACCTCGGAGATATGGCTCATTGTAAAAAGCAATCACACCCTTAATTGTTCCAGTCGGTGAACACGTAACAGGAAAAAGGAGCAGATTAGCTCGCCAGCAACAATGATTATGTTTCCATTAATTTTCTCTATAATGAAACTATGCTCTTAATTAAACCCACTGTTTATTTTTCCATATGATTATTTATTCAGTGTTTATTTTAAAGGCTTGTTTAGGCTCATTTAGTCAATATGGGCGCTAATGTGTTGTACAAGCTGTTGAACCTGTTTTGCTGCAATCCCCCTGTACTTCCATATTCATACAATGAGACAGACTTGAGCAAAGCTGTGGAACATCTTCCTGTTAGAGATTATGCTTTACCCTTGAGTAGGATTTTTCTCGGGAGGAACTCAAAGCTGAAGAGATTTCCATCTCGTTGTCTTCGCGCATTTTCTGTAACTTTTTGGCGTTTGTCACAAAGACTTAACCATACTTACTTGCAGAACTAAGTTTTAGTAAGGCGAGAAACACGCTGTTGAATTGTGTTTGATATAAAATCTTCACAGTTCTGACGATAAAACAGGAAAAGTTCAAGTTATTGTTTGAATGATATTGTACAGTACGATTCAGGTGCCTTTTGTTCTGTTCTCACGTTCTCGAGCGAATGTTAGGCTAAATATAATCAGAATCGTATGCGAAAAAACTGTTGCTGTTTGCTCTTTCTAATGGTTGTTCTTCATTAAAACCATCCCGGGAGAGTTTGAGCGTTTTATTCATGCGTGACGGCTGCATATGTAAGCCATTTCCTGCATCATATCGCTTAAAACGTTTCAAGAGTTTGTTCTTCATCAGGGCTCAATCTGCCAGAAGATGCACCTCAACTTTGATGCTAGCAGCTATTTGTATATAGGCTCATTTGAATGTCTTCATCTCTGAGAGTTACAGGGGTTGAGTTGTTGTGTTTTGTATTCACTTTACTCTGGAAGTTGTCGTGGGCGCCGCCATCGTCATTCGGTTTGTATTACTTCGCATGGGGCTGCTGACCTTGACAGTAAATAAGTTCTATACAGACTACAGAGCCGTTTTAAAGCCTCCAGAGAATCGGTGCAGTGTTGACTTGTTGGTCACATGAACATAGAACATTTTACACAAATGAACCTGCTTTACATCAGATTTTAGCGGCAAAACTTTTCTCAAATTCTCCATTGAAATGAATGGGATTCCCAATTAACCAGAAGTGCCACCACAAAGAAAGTACAGTTTAGTCGTATTTACGGCAAAAGAGGGCGGGGCCGAATAAAGTCAATAGAGCTCAGGAAGGAATATCAAAAAAACGATCGTTACCATGGAAATCTGCCATGTTTGAAGCAGCAGTGCAAAACAAATATAAAGATGCATTAGCCAAAACAAAGTAATAACATAACACAAAAATACATTTATCACACAATTGACCTAATTCAGCCCCGCCCACTTTTACCGTAAATGCGACTAAACTGCATTTTCTATATGGTGGCTCTTCCGGTTAAGTGGGGATCGCATTCAAAAGAAAAATATGTTTCATTTGTGTGAAATGTTCAGTGTTCATGTGGCTAACAAGTCAACACTGCACTGATTCTCTGGAGGCTTTAAAACGGCTCTGTGGTCCATATCGAACTTATTTACTGTCAAGATCAGGAGCCCCATGCAAAGTAACATAACCCGAATGACAATGGCGACGCTCACGGCAACTTCTGGAATAAGGTGAATAGTGCCAGAATACTTTTGAATGAATGCTAAGTTTAGTATTCAACATCTTTAAATCTCCATTGGTTAAACATTAAGTTTACTGAAAACTCTGTCAACGACACAATCCCGAGCTCTTTTCACCCGTATAAAATAAAAAGTACTAAATGTTATACAGGTTTAGTGCTGTAGCTTTGAGAGACCAGAGCATAAAGCAATATACTGGGTGAACGTACTGAAAGCCTTTAATAATGCACCTCACAGTCAGTGAGAAGCAGCCCACAGATGCAGGGCTGTACAGTAGTTTCTGCTTAAATCAAAGCGCTCTAAACGTGCGCGCCCCATCTCATTTACATACTCGTTAGCTCCAGTGCCATTGAGGAAAGCTGGGCCGCCTGCCAATTCACTGCAAAAATATGTCTGAATAAAGGTGTTAATGAAAGCAAGTATATCACCCGCAATGATGAGGTATTATTTAGCATTTCAAAATAAGCTCCTTCAAACCTGCCATTTTTTTTTTTTTTTCCTTTTACATAAAGCTATATACGTGCGTTACCACAAAGCGCTCACCTTCACGTTTCCCTTTGGTGCCAGATCTCCAGGCAGTTGTCGCGCTTGTCTCTTGCGTTGACGCTAATGCTAATCCGTGGTGCCAGATGAATTCAACTTACTGTCCACTGTACAGAGGCAGAAATAAGAATATTATCTTTTGACACAAATGGAGGTATACCTTGGTTTGCGTCAGTAAGAGCTGTAAGAGCTCTCCTGAAATATGCGTCCCTGCTCTGTGCGCGCGCTTGTCTGGCGTTTACAATGGAGATACAATGTCATATGGACAGCACAAAGTAGAAGCAGGCTTTAAATAGATTTATCATAGTTTTTAAAAATGTTTGAAGCTGAATGGGCAACAACTTAAAAAGCAACATTCTCACACAACTCCAGATTTTGCCTGTGAAGCTACGATTAATGTGCATCAGTGTTTGCAATCTCCAGAAAAGTCCATAGCGGGCAAAGGAGATGAATAAATAAGTACTTCTGACGAGCAGTCATACTGAAGATCAAAGCCCAAGAAGATAATTAACAGCAGACTAATTGGTAACCACCCTGTGTTCCATCAGATGTGGAAATGACTGCTGCTTTGCTCCATATTAATTAAAAGTGAATGTGCATGAAATATGTTGGGGCAAGACATTTATCAATAGACTATGGTTTGACTTAAGCAGAATGTCCCCTCATGGAAAAAAACAAACAAACAAACAAAACATTAGCACTTTTAACTATGATGTGAACTGAATAATGGCTGAGGGAGTAAGTGTAGTACAGACAGACTCAGAAAATATATACATAAGGTTTTGATAATTAGATTGTAAAGATAAGACTGAATTCTGCCCTCATTAGGGTTTTAAATACAATTACCAACAAAGACACTTCCAGTCACTAATTCAGTCTGAAATATCAAACATACAAAATGATTATAACTCTACTGTGTATAATATGAACTGGATGTGTCAAATGTGTTCAAAGAAAAGTCAAGATAAAAACAATTGGAAATTTGGCAGTGGCTTATCATCCCCATATTTATCCAGGCTTGGGACCAGCCATTTTGTCTCATCTTTGGCGACTACCAAAAACACAACTGTACTTAACCTCGCATCCTCCACGGTTTACAAAGCCGCTAATGTTTTATTCTGATCACACACCGAGCCGAGGAAGTAAAAAAAAATTTAAATGCAACACATCATGAATATTTAATTAAAAATCTAGTAAAAATGTTAATGGACTGTGGTTAACAGCTTGCAGAGCATTGTTTGCTCAAATTATAGGGCAGCTACAGTCCTCCACCTACAGTGAATGAATGTGAGAGAGATGTTTGAGTGTTCGCTCTCTGGGGTCCCATGGCTCTGAGTGTCATCTGTGACTGGAACGGCACCTGAATCAATACGTAGCCCATGCCCACAGCAGAGGGGAAGTATCTACTTTAAACCCGTGCAGTGTTTCAAAGATGCAGGTATCTGTACTGCAAGAACCAGCACACAGCTCCACGTTATTAATGAGTCAACCCAGGCCTAATAAAAAGCATGTATCAGTTTATATCATTGTATCCGCAACACGTGTAGGAATGGAGCCGGAGGGAGGCACAGCCCGGTCTCAGGTGGGACATTAGAAGCAGTATTTATAAGGCAGAAAATGCCTCATTCAGCCGTGAGATATGGCATTGTTAGAGGGGCTTTGAGCCTCGCTACGCCCCACGGTACTGCTGGAACTAGGCAAATATAAAAAGGCTTACATCCAAAAATCTTTTTAATCTATTATTACGTTGTGCGGCGGGGCTTGCACTCGCTAATTTTAGCATCTTGAATACACCAAAGGGTACATTTTAAAGCATTGTAACCTATTAAAGAGTTTGCAGCTGTGGTTGTGAGCTAGATAAATACATGTGAATGATACGGAGTAAGTCTGTGTCGTCACATAGGGATTCGGTTTAGCACTTTTGCCTCACAGCGATTAAAATCCTAGGTTGGATTTGGACCATTCTGTCAGGAGTTCGCCTTTGTCTTTCTCCTTTGTCTCCTCCAGTTTCCTAAAACATCTTCAGGGCCCATGCATTAGCTCACACCCACATCCGGATAATGTAATAAAACAGTTGATGATTTTATTTCTATGGAATTTAATAATAAACAATGGATTTTCACCGAGTGCAGGTCGAAGCCGTGGGGCCACATGTCTGTATTTACCTTGTAGCTCTCTCCTGAATACTGTAATTGCAAAGATCAGAGAAGAATCAAGTGAATCGATATCATGTGCCAAGTGAATTCAGACTTTTTCAAAGTGCCAGCTCCACGGGCTTTGTGACTGGCAGGAGGACAACTCAACTAAATGAGCAAAATTGAAACTCAAAATGTTTCTCTTTGGATGTTTCTTAAAATGGAAACTTTACTTCTAAGGCAAACCGGAATGTTGAGAGGAATCTATTTTGGTCTACACATTGCTCACAATTTGGACATTTTTTAAGTTTATACAGTAGACTTGGTAAAAGAGCTGTACCTGATTTTTACTGTTTTAAAAATGTTACAATGGTTCCGAATGGTCCTAAGTTATTCCTCACTTGCCTCGTACATTCAGAGCATCTTAATTACTCACTGTGTTGAGTTTATAAGCACGTTTCACAACTTTCAGAGGCAAGAGCAAAGTCATGATAATGCTAACAAGAAACAGCATGCTAACTGCACAGTTCCTGATTATCAAATAATAAAATGCTTTATAATTAGATGCAGATATGACATCAAGAGCTTCTTTTGCAATATGTCTGTACTGGGCAAAGACAAATTTGGCTCAGACACATGGTAAAAACCTGGTACAGCCCCTTTAATGTGTGCATATAACAAGTCAGATCTATGGAAAAGCTGTCATGCTGCTATCTAAAAGATTCTTCAATCATTCCGAACGCCCTGTAAAGTATCCCCCTTCTGGAGCCAGCAAAGGCAACAGCGTAGGTCCCAACAGTACCAATTTATTTTATCTTTTTTCTCATGTACCTGCAGATAAATGATGATCTAAGGTAATGTTTATTTATGCGGCACATATAGGACAACTTGTAAACAAATTATAGACCCGTGTGTTCTTTGAAACGCTTTTATTTCCTGAACGGTTACTTACAAGTCAACGGTGTTATAAATCTCCTGGGGATGTTCTGCTTTTACTTATTTATTTATTTATTTGCCCAGTTTATAGCGAAAGAAAAAAAAAAAAAATTGGGAGGGGGGGTGTGGTTTACTGCGGGAGAAGTGAAAGCCGGAGTGCTTCTTCTTGACAGTGAGTTATTTAGTTGCCGGAACACACAAACACGGTATTACACGCTTACAACCCCCAGTGGGAGCCGCGGGTCTAAAAATAAAAGGCCTAACAACACACATTGAAATCTCGGAGGGACGCAGATGTCTCTAGTTTCTCTTGAAGTGCAGCAGGTCTTGTTACGTCTTCCTTCTGAAGTTGCGGCGCTGGTTGTTTCATGTGTGTTTGTTCAACGTTGTTCATAACTTGTATGACATGTCGGAGCTGTGATCCCCGCACACACCCTAGAAGAGCGGGGCCGGGGGGACCTCACAAGCCCCGCTCCTCCGCAGCTGCTTGTTTGCTCACCTCTGCAGGCTACGCTCCACGCCTCATGCAGGGGTATTCACAACTCTGGTATTGTGTCCTTAAAAGAGTGGAGGTGTGTTTGGTGAGCCCAGGATTTATGCAGACAGTTAAGCTATATTTCTATAACCACATAGTAAATGGTCACATTTTTATACAGCGCTTTTCCAACTTCAAGGCTCTCAAAGCTCTTTACATCAAGAAACCACTCACCCACTCACACACACATTCATACACCAGCGTACGCAGACACTGAGGGCGAGGTGGGTTAAGTATCTCGCCAAAAGGCCACAAGGACAATACTCATTTGTGGGAGCTGGAATCACACCGTCAACCTGTGGGTCAGTGGACAAACGCTCTATCAACTGAGCTACTGTCGCCCATGTCAACCACAACATTTGGCATTTTGTTCCCTTAGAGTTTCTGTCTGGTTTCTATAGGTTCTGTCTGTGTTTTGGGTAGTTCTGAGATGTCTAAGTTTAAATTTCTGACCACACACAGAGCACTAAGGAATAAGGAAATGGGTTTTTGAGCATTTAAACTTAAAAGAATGCACCAAATTCTATTAACTATAAGCTATTCGGCAACAAGAACTCACAAATAACTCACTTTCAACTAAATTCTCAGACAGACCTTATATTTGAAAGTACAGTTTGTTGATTTCCAAGGTTTTCTTCAAATGGTAAATGGTCACATTTTTATATAGCGCCTCCACCTTCAAGGCCCTCAAAGCGTTTTACATGGAACCACTCACCCATTCACGCAGGAAGAAGAGGGTTAAGTGTCTTGCCCGAGGACACAACGACAGTAATCATCTGCGGGAGCTAGAATCACACCGCCAACCTGTGGGTCAGTGGATCTTTACGTCGAGAGCAGGATTTGAACCGCCAGCCTTCAGACCAGTGGGCAAACACTCTGCCAACTGAGCTACTGTCGCCCCAAGATTAAGATTTACAATTTAAAGGTTCATATTTTTGAATGTAAACCAAAATATGGACGTTACCCTGTTGGAAAATACGACCACAGATTCAACCCCAGCAAATGCGATGTGGTCTTCAGACAAAAACAAAAATAGAAACACATTGATTTTGACTCGTGAATGGAGTGATGGATGTAAACGTCTTTTACATCAGTATATGTTTAAACTCTGCAGCATCTCCCTGTCTCATCTGAACTTGCAAGAGCCGTCACAGCGCTCCGCTGGCATAGGCCAACATGGTGTATTAATTCAGTGCTTACTTATTCATTCACTTTTAAGTTCAGTGCAGTTCTCACAGCTCCTACACTCCGTAAGTCAGACATATTGTGAATCGCTACTGCCCTGATTTCAAAAACACACCACACCGTAAGATACCATTCCATTCAGACACACGATTTGAGATGCACCAGTTTGATCAATGAATTGTCCAGATAAACTATAGACTGTATATATAAATGGACATAACCTTCCAAATAGGAAGTGATCATGGGCGCACTTCCGGCTCCATCGACTCTGGCTCCAATTTACTTTACGTTAGAAAACTGTCGCCCCTCTCTCCGTAGCTGTTGCTGTCACACTTGTCGTTTTGGTCTTAAAATGTTTGTATTAACTCGCTCTACATGATCCTGGTATTTTTATTTCGCTATCGTGTCCGTAACTCAAGATATGAACATTAATAACAGACAAATAAGCTGCCTTCTTTCCCCGAGGTCGCTCCCGCTAGCTTTAGCAACAAGTTTGATTGACAACGTTGCTAAGTGAAGGGGGAAGGGGCGTTACCTTCGCTCCAGATTGGCTCTTTGGTTGCTATGAATGTCGCGGTCAGAATAACTGCTCCGGCATCGACGAGCTTCATTTGCCTGGAGCCGAACGCAGTGGGTGACGTCACACTCGCTTAGTCCACTTCTTTATTCAGTCTATGAGGTAAACCAAAAGTACCTGTAACGTTTGCCTTTTGATGAATATCTTAGTGCGGCGTGTCCGGTGTGATACAGACAACAGCAGAAGATCACGAGTCTCACAATAGACATGATACAACAACACAGAAAGTACAAAGGGAATAAAGGGTATTGTTACGGCACAGCGTCGCTTGTGACAGTAAACGTTGTGGAACCTTTTGTCTTTACATAGAGCGAGTGTGGGTTGCATTGTGTGAAATGCATGTATAATACTTTATAAACGGCTTACAGTAATAATGATATCTGTGTTCGACAGTCACAGGGATCAAAGCTCTGAGGCACACGGCACACACCCCTACTGCTCAAGAATTCACCTGCCAGAGCGCTGCTTGTGCTGGGTCGTTCATCGCACTCTTTGGAATGTTACTTTCACATCAGAATTGCTTTTGAAGTAGAAATAAAGAAGAAAAAATATCTGTATGCTACCAGCAGCAGACAATAGCTATTTTGGATCTACTAGAACAAGTGGATCTGTGCATTGTGGCAGTAATGAATTAATAGCATTTAAATAACAGCATCTGACAGCGCAGACTTTCTGTATTTATGAAGGGAGGGAAAGACTCTATCTATAGCGCACAACCTTGGTACGGTGACCCCAGACCAATTGTTCCACTGCCTGATTTTTTTTTCACATCCCAAGGTCAAAAACAGCCCTGGCCCAAAATGAAATCAAATACATGACTGTTTCAGCTCGAAATGAACACATACAGAAAATAAACAGGTCCCACTTTATAATAACGATGCCTGAGTTAGTCTTAATAAAACACGAACAAAGACTCATTATAAACTCAAGTCCTTGTTGATGCTTTATTAAAGATAATTAAGGTGTAGTTATTCAAAAGCGTGTGGTCCCATAAAAGAAGAATACAATATATAAACACTGTTACTGTCACATATTGTCAGATCAAACTGTCATTTTTACACATTGGTCTAGATCATTTATAGGAGAAGTGATATACTGCCTTTGGCTACTTTTGCCCACAGCCATTATAGAATAGTTTTACCCAATAATTCTCTTGGCAAACTGTCTCATATATGGACACGGTCACAGTGCAATAAAAGCACACAGCATGGGTTTGGTTTTTACGGTGTCTCATGTGGTACGGCTTATGCAGAAAACCTGTCTCCCTCTGTGTACATCCTCTGTCATGTCTCCATTTCACATCTCAGTCTGTCGACATGTTTATTTATTCATGTGGGGTTTTTATATATATATAAGCTTGAGATTAAAGACTCCATACAGTAAGCAGCGGAGGGGCTGGACTGATGGAGGGGACGAGCGCTAACAAATGCAAATGTTGTACTGTAAAATTATATTTGGGATAAGATTTATAGCAACACGATGCATTTGCCCACAGAGAGATAAGAGAGAACGATGATAACATTTATTTATTCAATAAGCACCAGATTGCCTTTTGTCTGCGTGTTCTGATAACAGCAGATATTAGCTGTGATAGTATTATTACTATTGTGGTCCTATAAAATATCATAGTGAAATTATAATGACTATTTAAAAACATATTTATAATACATACTGTTTTTGATATGAATGAAACTCTGGCACATCTAAATATACACATGCACCTAAAAGGATCCAAATCCTCATTGTGCTATTTCCTGACTCATGAAATGGTTCCGCGCCCCCCGCGGATGTGAGTGCCAATGTTCACAGATAGAAAACAAACAGTCCACCAATGCAAAACCCGTCAACAAAATGTCTTTAAAAGCTTTATCTTTCCAGCGGCGGTGCCACGCTGAGGACAGGGCGAAATATGGAATTATAGCACAATAATACAGATTGGCTGGTAACAAGGTTAGACGCTGATAGGATTTAGGAAGAACCTTGTGCCGCATTTCAGTGCAGGGGTGACTGGAGTATCGCGCCCTGGTTAAGAATAATGGTTTCCCTTCGAGGATGTGAAATTGGATTGCTCACACAAAGTGCTTGCCGAGGATAAACCTGTGTTATCCAATTATCCACCTAAACTACATTAAAAAAGCACAAGGTGTGGAGTGGCACTAACATTTCTGCTCTCGATTAAAAATACATAATGTGCTATTAGGAAGCAAATCCACACGCTCCGGATCCAAACCGATTTTTCCATATAAAGTGTGAAAAATGTCCTCTTTGGATTAGACGTGTGATGTGCCATACCAATGCAGAGTGCACTGTTGCCCAATAGAGGGCAATAGTTTATAGCTTAATGCCTTCGTCCCTATAAGACACATCTATAAATGCATACGTCTTTAACTTTATTTGTATATGTAGTTTGAAAAGAGCCCTGCCCCTGTGGATGCGGCTCTCACTGCAGAGCCATTCTTTGATTAGACTTACACTGCTGACATAAAGGTTGGAGCTCTGCTACAGAAACTGGCCTTGAAGAATCGCTGCTTTGATTGTGTGAGAAATGTCTGCTTTTGCACATCATGCTTTTAAACAAAGCCACACATTTGCACGAGCCGGCCAGTTTCCCCCCAGCCTTTCTCCCGTTATTTTTAAATGGATCACACATTTACTGAGGCGTAAATCTGAAAATCAAATGATTGTCTGAAACATTTGAACATAAACAACAGGAAACATACGTCCTGCACACTTCACCACTGCACTGACGGCAGAACTGTATGTGCACGTGTGTGACGCTGGTGCATGTGCTCAATAAACACGCTGACACGTCTGTAGTATTCGATTATCTCCACAGACACAGATATACACTGGCTTTAAGCAGAATCCCGCTCCACACTGCAGCAGGACTCAGATCTTTGTTTGACACAGTTTGTACAGATTTACTTCTTTAACGTCATTGAAAACAGCAGCCGCACGCAGCCCAGACCACAGAGCCCAGGTTAGTTAGTAACGACTTATCACATTCATTGTAATATTTGAAAATATTTTTGCAGTTAGATATTGTGACATTATACTGTATATACTGTACATGCTGTATATCCTGTATATTATGTATATCCTGTGCAGTACAAATGTAATTTATACTAACTCATATGTGACTATTAGAGAACTGTTTAAAAGAACATTCAGGAACATTGAAAAGAAAAGAATAAGTTTATGCAGAATAAGATGTTGTAAGACATTGTAATTAATGACCAATTAACCATTTACAGCTATGCTAATTATCAAGTCGTTAGATGTTAATAAGTGTATTACCCTAAAATGACCCTAAAAATACCATAAAATAAAGTGATACCAAAATATGTTTTATTAAGTAACACTAGAAACTTGTACATCACACCTAAAACATGCTGCTCACTAGTGATGGGACTTTTGGCTCTTAAATGGGATCTGAATCTTTTGAATCAGTTCATTTCAAAGAGCCGTTCAAAGTACTGGCTCTTTTACTATTTATTTATATGACAGAAGCCAATGTGAGAATTCATTTTATCTACAGACTAATCACTGAGAGAAACGACCAAGGCTTAAATGTGTTTAAAGTGGTTCAAAGTGAGAGTGGGAGTGTGTTTACCCTTTTAAATTATGAATAATCTAAATAAAACATTGCTCTACAATAATAATCATTTTAAAACTAACTCTTATTACAATGTCAAATATGTTTCTTCTGTTCACAAATCTCTCACTCGTGTCGCTTCCTCTGCTTTTGTGCTGATTCCTGTGTCGATTCAGTGTTAATCAGTGTAAAAATACAGACAGATTAGAAAGAAAAAAGAGTCGACTCGTTCATGAACGTCACATCACTGTAACTCACCTCAGGCCAAAAGTATCTCAACATTTTGTAACTTGTATTTATGTTCTAATGTGAATATCCTGCTTGTGATCATACATGTAGTACATGTACACACTAAA
>KN474017.1:12349-27739 GCA_000787095.1 Periophthalmodon schlosseri | reverse complement strand
AGAGGGGGGGGAGGGGCACAGGGACAGAGGAAGAGAGGAAAAGAGATAAAGAGAGAGAGATTGCTTTCAGAGAGAAAGAAGGAGATAACAGTAAATGAAATGAAATAAAAACTTTTTTATTAAAACCCACACGATCTAACAATGTTCCTCATCTAAATGTACTTGGAATATTGCCCTGTTTCTTTCATAAATGTTCAATAATCCAGTGTATCTGAGCATTCTCCCCCAAGAGCTCCAAGTCCCCCTTCATTTAAGCGCTATTTTCTTACTTCTCTTACTGTTCTTTCCCATATACTAACCCATGCATCATTTGCTAAGGACTCTACTTTACTAAATTACAGGTTACAAAACATGAAATCAAATGCGGTCGTGCAAATGTGCTGTATTTTTGGCGAGAATTTGACTTTGTGCCGAAAATGCCCAAAGCTGTTTTTTTACATATTACATAAAAGACAGTTTAATATGCAGCTCATTAGCACAAGTGACATCAGGCTAAATAGACCAGGGCCGAAAGCAATGGAAATACTGAAATAAAGCTGTTCTTATCTAGCCGTGTTTATTTTGTGTTACTGTATTGTAAACTACGAGGCCCAAATAATTCTCCTTGTTGATCGATACATTTTGGAAATCTGAAATATTGTCACGTTGTGTATCATGCCTTTTATTCATAGAGTGAGTGTGACGTCACCCACAGCATTCGGGTCCAGTCCAGTGAAGCTCACGGAGGCCAGCAGTTATGGGGCTAATTTCGAGCTCAGTTCCATATTTGGAATTCCAACCGCGAGTATCATACCAACCAAAGGGCCAATCTGGAGCGAAGCTGTTGAAGGTAAAGCCCCTCCCCCCCACACTGCTGGTTTAGCAGGGGGCGGGTGCTTAACAACGTTGTCAATCAAACCTGTAGCTAAGCCGAGCAGGAGCGACCTCGGGGGAAGAAGGCGCCTTCTTCCCCCGAGGTCGCGAAGTAAAAACACCAGGTACATGTAGAGCGGGTCAATACGAAGAATTCAAGACCAAAGAGTTGATGGAATCAGAAGAGTGCTCATTATCACTTCCTATTTGGAACGTGGCGGCTAACAGCTTAGCTATGTCCATTTATATATACAGTCTATGCTTTTATACAGTGCAGTGAAACTTTGCACGAATCATTTCCTTGTTCATTATTATATACAGAGTCTTTGTCTTTCCTTAAAGCATTCTGTGACTCTTGTATGCAAAAATAAACAGCCTCTAGTCACCTGATCTTAAATATAAAATGAAGCCAAAAGATTTTCATCTGACAAACTGAATTATGTAAAGCAAGATAAGACACTTGGTTTAGAATACATTTGTAATAATAACTGCGGTTCACTAGCAAGGACCACACCACAACAATGAAATACGATAAAGATATTTATTGATGATATGAATAGATGTGGAGGCTGGGTAGAGGCTGGGTAGAGTCGCTTCAGACTGGGCTAACCGCAGTAATTTAATGCATTGTTCATAATTTTTCAAAGAAGAAAAGGGTTCTTGGGTTCTCCAGGGTTAATTTGTTTTAACTAGTTCTTAAAACAGCAAAAATTAGGAACGTCTTTAAAGCTACCGTCTGCAAGTTCATTTGAGTTTTTTCACCAGTACATGGCAGATGTGAAACCTGCCCCCCTCCCCTCACCTGTGCTCTCTGGTCTTCTTCTGTCAGGTCAAAGCTGGCACATTATCAGACAGCAGTGACGTAGATAGCGTCTAGTGGTGGTATATGAGAATACAACAGGGGTGGGTTGGCCAGTCAAATTACAGACGGTAGCTTTAAAGTTAAGCAGAGATTACACTGAAATGGTCCAACACTTGAAATGTGTTGCTGAAATAGTGTGTATTACTGTTCTTAGTTTAAAGTTAAACCTTAGTCACCTACATCTCCATAGGTTTGAACAGGTTCCCTAAAGTCATTATAGGGTCTATGTGTCTCTAATGAGTCAGATTGGTCTAGAATAAATCACCTGTCAAAAGCTTTGCACTGCGTCTGACTTAATGTAGCATTAAAGAGGTTCTGCTCTGGACCTGTTAATCACGTCATCCATCACTCCCCCTTCAGGTGCACATCGTCACTGCAGCTTCAAACCACGAGCCACGCAGCCACGTCAAAAATATCCTTTTAATGCAGACAGCAGCAGCATGCATTTACAAACCATATAAATAAGACAGTACCCAGGACACATATGTACAAAATCATACAAGTCCACATGCCATTTGGAGAACACTTAATGGTGAAGCGGAAAAAAACAAATCTACAATATTAAAAAGACTTGAATTCAAAGTATTTAAAAACACACTATGTACCTTTTTGGGCTGAGGACCTGCCACTTGCTTGTCTCCATGGAGATCTTACCGCTGTGCTGACGATATTCCACAGTATAGAATTAAACTTATAGATCCACTATAGTCCATGTTACAGATCAGATCAATGGACAGCCGTGCCCGATCATTGTAAGCGGGGATATTTTTGAGCAGTAAGCACACGTGGACTCAAGAAATGCCAGATAGTTAAAAGCCAAACTGTGGAATATTCCAGGCAAAGCAATAAAATCTCCATGGAGACAAGCAGGCGGTGGACCATTCACTGGTAAAGTTACACACTGCACCTTTAACTGAATTTGAGTCGTTTAATATTGTAAATTCAAGCTGTTTTGACTAAAATATATAATTTTTGCAGTGTTGGTTTTATGTAAAAAAAAAAATGCATGGGTGCGCATTAAAGGTCCAATATTGCGCAAAATTATCTCATGAACCTTTAGTCATGTTGGAATGTTGTTAACTCATCAAAAAATATGCCCGGAAGTGTGGTTTGATTAATTCACTAAGTTTGCATAACTCTGCATTATAAGCTCAGAGGAAGTGTTTTCAGTTTGAGAGAAGAACACAGCCTAAATATGCAGGGTTTGTGTTAAACGTGTGAATAAAACAAAACCTAACACCAGATATGTTTGTGATGAGGATACAACATTATAACATAGATCCAAAATGTTCGTAATATAGGCCCTTTTTAAGAATCCCATATCCTATTCTTTGTGTACATTACTATATAAATATAAGAGGCCATTTGATTTGATAAAACCAACAAACATGATTTACAGGTTCTAAACTTTGATAACTTGCATTTATGGGTGTAAATTGGTAAGTTATTGTGTACTATAATTATCCAAGCAATAACTGTACAATACATTTTTATAAACCAAGAGTGACTGAGGTCAAATTCAGACATTTTCCCTAATTGACTTTAGACCAATTAGCTATTAGCTAACTTGTGCTTGACGTAAATTCTTTTGATAAAATTATCCGAAGTAACAAAAATATACAAGTTTCAGTTTTATCAAATTTGCATTTAATTTCATAAAATATTTATAGCTAAATTAGGTGCAATGTAGACATCATTTATGCCATAGTATGTCGTACTGTTAGATTTTTCTAAAAGACTATGGGATAAATGAATGAGAAATGTACTATTTTAGGTGGTCACTCTTGCTTAAAAATACAGTACTTGATTTTCTTCACCAAAATATGACACCAAATCCCTAATTAGTTTGTATCCCATAACACATTTTTCTTAGTGTAATCAGTGCTTTAAAAAGTCCCAGTACCACTGTGAGATTTAAGGCTCACTAGGACAAAGTGGTGAAAGTCATTGATAATGTAAAAACTGAAACATGAGGATAAACCAGGCCGGACTCGAATGGTGCGACTGTTATAGTGACATAATATGACCATGTTTAACACTTTGGTAAGACAGTGTCTTATAAGGAACATTATTTTATAGTTAATAAAGATGCTATACAACACCAATGATTATAAAATACTTGCAGAATTAAGTCAAGTTTTGGCTTTGAGAGACAGATGGGCAAGTACCACCAACATGATGTAATATTATTAAAAAACTTAGTGTTCTTAATTTTTTTTTTTTACTATTTCACTTGAATAAAAGTTAGTGATTGTGGTATTTGAAATAATAAATGTAATAAATAGTTTTGGTTTGTTCATGTAACTCATCTATAAACTATTGAGGTACTTGAGTCAGAATAATGTTAGTTATTTTGTTGAGGTTCATGTTCATGGATTTTTATAGATACAAAGTGTGAGATTTTATTACTTTTTCTATGAAGAAACAAGCAGAAAATGTATAAATCAAATAATTTTGTAAAGGGCTGCCCTCATTATGTCACTTTTCTGATGTATCTATGGAATGTCCCACAGTATGGCATTAAATCGGTGCATCTCTATGGAGACACACATCAGAAAAAGTTACATAGTACATCTTTAAAGAGGGGGTTACATTACACTTCTATGGGGTATTAATTGCCGACACTTAGCTTTTTAGATCACCATGTTACCTTTTATTGTTCTGATAACAACATACGAATATGTTTGATAAGTTTCACTTTCATTTGTGAAGCTCTGAGGCTCCCCTCCCTTTGCTCACCATGCTGAGTCACTCCCCTTTCAGAGCACTATCACATTACAATCAGTGTGCATTCCACTAATGAAACTACTGCACATCGCATCAGATTTGTCAAGTTGTTGTATTTAGTTTTATATCCTGCTTTTGTATATTTATGGAGAATTGTCGTGTGGGAGAATGGATGACATAGGCTTGTGGGGTGAGCATTAGACAGAATCTTACAGCTAACCATAAGGAGTGTTCGACTAGGGCCCGGATGAGGTCGCTAAATTACTCAAACCTGCATGGATGGCATCTAAAACCCATTTTGTATAATACTTAAAAATTAGTAAAAGTCTGGAGGTTCATTCTCCTGTTGTGATTATTTGGCTTTACTATGACACTAGATGTGCACAACTGTTTGAATGAAGCTGATCTGATCATGACTTAAACTGTACAGCACAGAGACAGCACTGCCACTGTAACACTGCCACCACTGTGTTTGACCAATACCCTACAACACACATGCACAACATACGAGACATGTACAGGCTAACGGCTAGTCAGATTTAGCTTCAATATTGCTGTTGACCTGTGCTTACGGTAACAGAAACTCATTGCTTTTGTACATGGCTACTGGGCTAAGCCACTTGTGCTGGGTTAAAGGAGAGCTGTTGGTGCATTGACATCACAGTGCCTAAAGGAGCGCGACACAGAGCGATACGTGGAGAGTGTTGTAGTCAAGACCATGATCTGTAAGATAGAATATTTTAAAAATGTTCAAAAATGTACGGCTTGCTCCATAGTTTTGCTTTAGCATTTTGTTTATAGTACATTTAATTACATTCAAGGATTGTGCATGTTTCCAAAATTGGTCCATGCTATAAAAAGTGTTGGTAGGTTTGCTTCCTAACCATGATTGTTTGCCGAATGCCAACTCCCTCGTTTCCTATTTCACACTACAGCTTTCCTATCCAATATAGCAGGTCTATTCAACTTGTGGCCCGTGGGACAAATCAGGGCCTCCAAGCGGCCTGATCCAGCCCACTGCCCATCCCCAGTATAAAAAAATTATTCTCTTGTTTACCGGTTAAGGTTAAGGTTAAGGTACACGTTATTGTTCCTGTGGGGAAATATCTCCTCTCTACTGGTTTAGTCCTGGTTTAGACCTGGTTTAGAACTGGTTTAGACCTGGTTTAATACTGGGTTGGTTCTGGTTTTAGTCCTGGTTTAGACCTGGTGTTACTAGCCTAGTTCAATTCTGGTCCATTATTGGTTTGGCAATTTGTCAGAGGAATGTTGGTAAAGCCTTTTGTATTTATCGAGTATAGCACTAGTAATATTATAGAAATAGATATTTTGTGCGACTCCAAATTGTGTTCTAAGTGATGGTGCTTTGTGCAACCATGGCCCTTTGAAAAATTTGGCCCTTAAGAAAATTGAGTTGAAAAGCCCTGTAATAAAGCCTTTGGACTAGAAAACATAATAAAAAAATGTTTTATAAATATTCTAAAAAGAAAATTATTAAGGTCTTTTCCACATTGTACAGGTAGGTAATCCACTACAAAAGTTACGTTAATTTTTTTCTTAATTTACCCTGAGATTTTTATAATAATTTTAAAGCATCATCTAGCCATTTGCATCCAATTTCATTTGTAAACCGTGACATTTAGACCTCAATTTGAAGCAGAAATGTATTTTTTTGCATCTTAGACTATGGCAAGACATAGAAATACAGTGACGTGTAATATAGAGGTTACAATGGTCATTCTATGGTCTTGAGTACAGCACTGCTCCACCAAACAGTATATATAAGTATGTTTTGACAGTGTTTGTGTTATGGACCCCTGCTGACACCTTATAAATATATTGTCCTTTTTTGTCCCAGAGGAGGAACAAGGATCTTCACATCTCCGAGTCCCTGTGATGGTCCATGCCCGAAATCAAAGCATCGCACAGGGCTCACAAAAGTCAATATTTCCACATCCAAAATATCCTCTCCGCTGGACCAATGATGAGTAGAACAGCATAGAAAAACAACAGCCTTCTTCTAGATCCATAGACTTTCAAAGGAGGATGGGTGAAAGCTTAGACACATTGTAGATTTGAAGAAAAAAAAACTCACGACTAGTCCAAGTGTAACGCATGGCAAGGCTATGGGAGTCCTGTCTCTTTACGGTTTCCACATGAACGCACAGAGGAGGGCGGGCGGGTGCGGTCCTGTCGAGTGGCAGGTGCACAAAACAAACGCCCCTCTCCGGTGATATTTACACTTGTAGAGAAAGGTCGAAGTTCATATCATCCTTTCTCCTTCGTTTTATATCAAGGTGCAGATTCATGCGCTTGCACTAAAGTTTTGAATGTTTTTAGGGACCATTGTTCAAATATGAGTAGTCTGTCATGCCCTTTACAAAATGGACCATCTCCAAAATGTAACATGTTCAAATAGCTCCTCCTATTGAGAATGACAATGTGTGGCTATTTTTCTGGTTTTCAAGTAAAATTCCCATTATTTTCCCCATAGACTTTTCAAAATAATTCAGTCATCAAGAGAAAAAATGTTTTAAAGTTTCAAAAGCTGATTTTAATTAAAGGTGCACTATGTAACTTTTCTGGTGGAGAGGCCGCCCCCTGCTTATTGTTATCACTTTGCCTGGAATGTTTCAAAGTACGCCACCATGATTTACCTCCATGGTGACGCCACCAGGCCCTGTGGAGGTCAGGTCTATGGAGAGGTGGCCACACTCACTGTAAGAATGCATGTTTTTCAAGGCATTTTTAAGCAATAGAAACACCTGTGACTGAATAAATGCAAGCTAATAATAGCAGATAAATACATTGCCATACTTTGGGACATTCTAGGCAATGCAATAACATTTCCATGGTGATGAACCCGCCCCTCCCATCAGAAAAGCTACATAGTCCACCTTTAATATTATATGTCCCAATTATACCTTATTAAGTGTTCAAACTCTTAATATTTAATTTTACCAAAATGTCTGTGGGACAAAATAATTAACTAATTTCACATCTGAAACCAGAATTTCCATCTCCTAAAAATAAACACATTTGTATCGCTTTATAATAATTACACCTTAATTAGCCTTACTTAAATATAAACAAAGTCTTAATTCACAATTAACATATAGTTTATTAAGAATGATTCAGGCTTAGTAACAACCTAAATAGTACCTTAACCCTACATCTAACCCTAACCCCTTACCAGTAGATGGTAGCTGTGAACCCTCCCCCCTTCCATCTGACCTCAGGCTCACCTGTGCTCTCTGGTCTTCTGTCAGGCCAAAGCTGTCACACTATCAGGCAGAAGGATGTAGATAGCATCTAGTGGTGGTCTGAGAAAATGCAACACGGCCAGGACAGCCAGACTAATTACGGATGGTAGTTTTAAGTTTGAATCATTCTTAATAAACAATTTGCTCATTATGAATGAACTCATTGTTCGTGCTTTATTAAGACTAATTACGGTGTAGTTATTCTAAAGTGTTACCAGAAAGATGAACACGAGGACCGCACTTGAGTAGACCTGTCAGAAGAGCTTGGCTGTTACATGGGACACACTTTGTTTTCGGGGATGGGCAGTTGAGCGAATGAACCGCACTCGGTCGGGGAGTCATCGGATTTCTGGGAGCTGGTTCCGACAGGGATCCGAGCAGCAATGGCGGACATTTCTCCTGTCTGGCTCTCCGCAGTGATGCCTGGCCGTTCCGAAGTCTGGTTGAAGTTGTCTGAAATGGCTCCGGTGAAGAGCTGAATGAGGCACTTCCTGAACTGGAGACAAGAGAGAAGAGATAGATAGAGATTAGAGACAAAATTATCCAAAATAATGAATATCTATAGGCTGTGTTCACACTTGCCCTGGTTTGTAGGGCTGTAGTTGACTAATTGCTGTAGGGCAATATTATTTAATACAGATAAAATTTATATAGTTAAAATAATGTTTTTGTTGTGCTACAATGAGTTCTTGGGCTAGTCAATAATAGAAATGATCAGGTTCAACAACTGAGAATTTATCTTTTGGGTATTTCGTTGCAAAGTACAATGCAATCAATAGGGAAATCTGTCTCCCTGTCGTTCTCACATATCACCACTAGATGCTATCTACATTACCGCAGTGTGCCAGTGTGCCAGGTTTGTCCGGACAGAGAGCACAGGTGAACCTGAACAAAGTCCAGGTGAGGGGAGAGGGAGGAGGGAACAGGTCTCACATCTGCCATCTACTGGTGGAAAAAAAAATAAGCTTGCAGACGGTAGCTTTAAAGCCACATCTGTGTGCACTATATTCTCAATGTCAGCTAAATAAAAACCTACTACCAACCCTTTAATGTTATTGTCCGCACTGACCTCGGCCACTAAAGCAATGGGCCTGTTTTTCCTGGAAAGTTATTTTAGCTTCTTTTAGCTGTAACAACAACAACACAATCATTGTTTTCCACATTAAAGCCTCTAATTGACCTCTTTTTGGCTCAGTAGCACCTTGTCTGTGAAACCCTGGGGACAGATCCTGCATAGCTCCTGACCTTTTGTGACCCCTGCAAACGTCTAACTCATGCCGCTAATGCTTTCTAAGTGTGCCAATAGCCGCTAACGTCATAACAAATCTGCTAACAGTAAATAACTATGTCCTTAATGGTTGTAGTGGCACTTGTGTAACACCTATCTTAAGAGTCTAGGAAAACAAAGCCGTGAAGCCGATCCTGCAGAGAAATAGGTTATAAAATGTCATGTTAATGGCAATGATTTGTAAACCAGGGCACGACTGGATAGTACCGTTTCAAAGGACAAAGACACAGATGTTATGATTGTATAATGCGAGATATTATGGGAAATTATAAGAGAAAACTTACAGTGAAATGCATTTTGACTATTTTTTGTAAGTTAAAGGGATTTATGCTTTACTATGAATTGCTTAAAAGTAGGTCAACAATAGCACATTTTTTAAAAGCCAGTTACAGATCGCAAGTTGGGGGTGAAAGTAGAGTTGCCAATAATTAAATAAATGCAAGATTCAGGTGCTGTACCTGATTATTACTTTCTTAAAATGTGAAACTAGTTCATTTTAAACAGTTTGCAGTGGTCCAAAGTTACTCCTCACTTACCTTATGCATTCCAAGGGTCCTAATTATTCACAGTAATTGGTTTATAAACACTTTTCACAACTTTCAGAGGCCATAACTAAGTTACGGTAACGCTAACAACAACTAGCATGCTAACCGTGCAGTTCCTGATACTGGGACAGTAAAAAACGTTATAATTAGAACAGTGCACAGCAGACTTATTTTGACCTCAAGAGCTGCTTATACAATATGTCTGCACTGGGACAACACTAATTTTGCTCAAAGACATGGATGGTTAATGTCATGTGGAACATTTCAGGCAAAAGAATATCTTCACGAGAACAAGAAGGTGGCAGATCCCCCACCACGAATGTCACACAATGGACCTTTAAGCGGGTACGTTGTTTGAACCATGAGAAAGACATAAAGACAATCATATATATTGCGAGATAAGGGGTCTAAATATCCACCATTGGCCAAATCATTTACCCTTGACATAGAAAAACGCCTAGTATATGTCAAGATGTAATACTACCAATGTGAGATAGGGTCAAGACTTTGGTGGAGGGTTGCACTCTTAGTACTTGACTCATTGCAATGGTCACTGAACACGCTGGAGGGTCCACTTTAGACAGTATTCCACCTGGAGTTACTGCATACAAATATTGACAAGAACTAAAATAGAAAAATAGAAACTGGTTAGAGTCAGGTTAAAAAGTACAAAAATATATGAGAATAAGACTATCGGTAAATTACATGTTTCTTAAGGACGAAAGCAGTGACCGTTCAAAGATGACAAATTGCGCTTTGACAGTTGCAAACGCTAGATTATCGATTAACTGTACGCTGAAAATAAACAAGCTTCAGGCTAAGAAAGCTACATGCTATTATCTACAGTCATTGATTTCTTCAGATATTATTACAGAGTATATATTATGGTCACACATAAACTGCCTCTTCAAAACCTTGAGATCACCACAAGTAAAGTAACTCATAACCCCTGTAATACCTTTGGAGTAATAATAAAAGCATGGATGTCAGTGGCTATGTTTACACACACACCAAAATCTGATCGTTATCTGATTTCCGGAGTTGTCAGATTATTGAAACGTAATCTCATGTGAGTAATCTGATTTCTTTCTGACTGATCACGCCTGTGTAGGTTTTGACAAGGAAAATTATGCAAAAAAAGGCAAACGTGGCAAAGACAAAAATTAAAATGTGAAAGATTGAAAGAGCTTTTACAACAGCGACTCTAAAAATTAATTAAACTCATGTCTCCAGGTGTTTTTGATGATCACAAATCTAATTATTTTGTTATCTGATCATTATAGTAATCCATTTTTTTTCTGACCGTGTAAATATAACCCACTGTCAAACACATTGTACCACACAAATGCAGATTGCACATAGCAGACACACAAATGCACCTGGGAGGCTTTAAAACTACACAAGGTTATGGCTGTTAGCATACTTGCTGTTAGCGTGACCCAGTTGCCAACATAGATTAAGCATGTTGCATACAGATAGCATTTGCATGTTATTACACTGTATTCAACTTGTATTTATGAATAGAAAACACCAGTGCTACTTTGACCACACAGGCGTTTGTCATTTTTAATCAGGTCAAGATATTTATACTGATTTGTATAGGATTAATGTAAGATAGCCACAATATTTCTAGAAATACAACTAATACAGTAAAAAGAGGACAAAAGGTTGATAATGGAATAGCTGTTAGAGGGTAGTGGCCTAGATTTACAGTTTTTGAAAGAAATACCCAACTTATGATAACCCAACTTGTAAACTTATGATCTACAGATGTTGAACCTTATCACTAGTTGTAGAGATTGGGTCTACAACTTTCAAAATGTATCTTATGGCTTGAAGTCAGTTCAAGTGACAGTAGGGTTGAATAATGGCATCACTTTCTGAAGCTATTGAGAAAAAAAAATCACTTTTGTTTATTTATACTGACAGAGAAGACACTGAACTTTGTGCCAGTTTTTGTTTCACGTAGATAAGTCGAGGAATTACAGATATTAAGCATAAACCAGGTTAACACATCTGCAGTCTGACCGTTAAACAGCAAATTCCACCGTAGAGTTCTGACCTGTCTGCAGCTCAGTTTAAACTATAGGGATTCTTGAATGTTGCGACGTCACCTGAACGCAACCTATTCACGTCCTCGACTTCGTGTGTAAAAGGTGAGTGCCAATGAGGACATGTCTTTATATTCAGATCAATAGCGCCCCCTCTCCTCTCGCTCCGGTGGGAACAGCACTTACTAGTGTGTTTAGTAAAGCCTGTCGGCGCAGACTTAATTTCATTACAGGTTATTTTTAGCCAACGCACTCACCTTTTCACATTGACTTTGAAGACGGTCTGCTGCTGTCCAAATGAGATTCAAGTGATGCAAGTGGGATTTTCCCCTTAAATATCTCTGTGGTTTTGAGGTGTTATTTAAAGGTGCACTATGTAACTTTTCTGATGGAGGGTCCGCCACCTACCTGCCTCTATGGAGATGTTACTGCTTTGGCTTGAATGTTTCACAGTATGGCTTTCTATCTCCATGGATGCAAAAAGGTGATGCCACAAGGCCAAGTTACAGGTCACATCTGTGGAGAGGCGACCCCGCTCACAGTAAGGACGCGCATTTTTCAAGATTTATTTTAGCAATAAAAACACCAGTATTTGAATAAATGCAAGTCCGACAAGTTTGATGCCATACTGCAGAACATTAAGTTGAAAAAGACAAACATGGTGACAAAATGCAATAGGAATCTTTTAAAAGCATTTTTTTCAGCACATAAAGTCTATGATTGTTATTTGGAATACTACAAACATAGTAGTAATATTTATTTTTTTTGCTCTAGTACAGAAAAATTGTAAAAGCAGCTGAGACTAAGACTGAATGAGACTTGTGTGCTTTATTGTCCGAGAATCAGGAAGAGTACTGTTAGCATGTTAGCTGTATAGCGCTTATAGAAAAGCGCTTATCACAGTGAATAACTGGGAATAACTTTGAACCGATGCAAACCAAATGAACTAGTTTTCACGTGGTTAAGACAGTAAAAATCAGGTGTTTATAGAAATTATAGAATTTATTTATAGAAAAAAAGATGTGTAAATATTTATGGATATTGTGTTTTCTCAATAAGAAAACTATGCATGAAAATGACAATGTATTCCCTGTCTCTCCCTCGACCTTTTGAATCCAGATCCAGCTGTTTTCATTTGAATAACAAGCAGCAGTAGCAGGCTGTAAATCCCCTGGAGAGCCTATACTACTCTATTATGTAACATGGATCAAATGCTTGGTCAGCTGATGTCCATAAGCAGTGGTTTTAATAAGAGTACTGTACATGTCCCTAATTACCTCCCACCCACACCCCAGTCTATTGACACAGGCTTGACCCACTTTAACTTGTCAACAAGAGCAGAAGAGAGAGAGATGGAAATGGACGCCTGCTGTGTAAACATGGACCAAAACAGCAGGGGCAAAACAGAAGAGTAATGTTATTTCAATGAAGACGTCATATTCTGAGGAAAATATACAGGGAAATGGGAAATAAAAACGGATTTATGGATTTAGGATTTACTACAAAAGTAATGGGTTACACTACACTACACTACAAAAACTTATAACAAATAATGAACAACATGTTTATTAAAGATCAAATTTGTGAATCATTAATTTAATCTGTCTTTTTACATTTAAATAACAAAAAATACCAAATCTTCAGCTAATTCACTCAATCACTATCTGCTCCTTTCTGCTGTTGTCCCATATAAATCCTTACAATCTAAATTAAATTACTAGTCGACAAATTGACAATATAAATTAAAACTAAAAAATTCATAAAACTCCAGCAACTTTGAATTTTTTAACTCTGAAAAAACCTTTTTATTCTGAATTTTAGTTGCTGAAATCTTAAATATACATTTTTGATGTGTTTAAAAATTTTAAATAAGACTTTCTAAGACTTAAGCAATTGATCCAAGTGAGTTGATCTAACTTAGTAACAAATAGTAAATACTATAGGGAACCAAGCCTAATTAAAAGGTTATCTCTTTGGCGGTTTCTCACTCAACATGCTTGTGCAGACTTGTGTGCTTGTGGACTTGAGAAATATCACCCTCCACACCCCAAGTTCTGTTCCAATTCAAAGTCTGCTTCTTCGCAAGTTCACCGGAAATCCCCGGATGAGAACTTGCTCCGATACGTTGCCGGAGGCTTGTCCATACCTGGTCTAGTATGTTTCCCACAACGCACTTCACATAGCGTAGCTGTGGCCGACCACCACGACCGTGTGCCCACTGCCGTCAATTCTCAACATGGTGCATTTTTCATGAAGTCTATTTAGCTGAGAGCAGAGTGTGTGCTCGTGAACTCTTCAAGTCCATTCTACGAGCCTGCACCCACAAGTCTGTACCCAGGAGTGCACAAGTACGGAGTCCGCACACTAGGAATTGAGAAACGGCCTTTGACTCCTTAACTATAAGCCCCGCCCACAGAAGAGAAAGGCCAATAGGAAACAGCCTGCCTCTGTCCTCCTCAGTCACACACAATCAATTGCTTATGCCTTGGTATCTTGGCTCTTTCCTGTGAAGTTTTTCACTGTGAATTTTGCACTCTGAATTTTGACTGTTGAATTTGAGAATTTTTTTTTTTTTTATTTTGAAATTTTAAACACATTGAAAATGTATACTTAAAAATGTATAAACTGAAATTCAGAATAAAAATTTAAATTCTGAGTAAAAGTCCTTAGTGAAAAGTGAAAAGTCCTGTCTTAGACTTGGGTTGGTCTTGGTTTTGTCTCTTTTAAAAGTTTTTTATTTTGACCCAGTAAATGAAGGAATGTGCACTTTTGTTGTAATTTAACTGAACTTATTTTGCTAAAAAGTATATTGAAATGTTGCAATAATATCGAATATTGCATCTTTTTCTCATAACATGCAGCCCTAGTCGTTATTATAAAGTGTACAAATGAATGGAATAGTTAAAATATGTGTGGCACTGCAGTCAAAATTATCCTAAAGTAAAAGTGTTTTTCATGAAAAATTTCAGTATGAGATATGAGATACGTAATAAAACTGCTCTTGAAAATAGTCTGTGTTCAAAAAGTTACTACGTCAAGTATCAAAGTACATGTAACCCATCTCTGCCCACTTCTGGACCACTTGAAAATACACAAGCCCTATACATGTGTGTGGGTGGACGTACAGGGCTGTCTGCTGTAATGGCCCTGGCAGATTGACACACTCTTATAGGAGAGGAACATGGTGTTTTGGTTCAGCACAGGGACAAAGAGTGGGCACATAATGCACATAAATGTAACACAAGAAAGGCTTTTAAAGGACAGGAGGGATCAGGCCGGGACGAAGTCAAGAGTCACGCAACTTTACAATATGCATCTATTGTAGGGCTGTGCAATTAATCATATTTAAAGAGATTGAGATTCAGCCAACTGTAATGGTCAGTGGCTTTGTTTACATGCACATCAAAATCTCATTAGTCTCGGATTATTATTCTCTGATTCTCAGACAGTAAAATGCTTTATAATTAGATGCAGGCAGAAGTACATTTTTGCTCAAATACATGGAGAAAAGGGCTTTTAAACTTCTTAATTTCACAAATTATGACTTTGGCACAGTGACTAAGATAACCGTGGATCAAATATAGCTAAAGGATTACAATGGCATTCTGTTTGAGTTCATTGTGCAGAAGTGGGTTTTTGTGTTAACAAGTCAAGGCTGCAAAGCATTCAACAGACTATGTATGAGCAAATGGCCAGACAAAACAAAACACCAGCGTAGTGAAGGTGCATATGGCAGGACAGTGGATGGTGCTAAATTAAATATGTGTGTCCATCACTGAAGAGGTGCTGAGAGCTGCACTTG
>KN474017.1:346-12219 GCA_000787095.1 Periophthalmodon schlosseri | reverse complement strand
AAACCATTATCACTGCAGTCCTACAGACCATGGGTTCAATATAGCAAAAGAAAATATGATTCTGTCAACTGTCCAGTTGACTGAACTGAATTTATCTTTTGCTATGAATCATATCTGGACGACTGAGGGATTACACAGACAACAGGGTTCAACATATTTTGGTTTAAAGGCCCTGTATCTGATTTGAACAAAATGTGTCTTTTATAAGCAGCTGAGTCCGCTGTGTGCTGTCTGCATCTAATTACACAAAAACATTTTATTGTCAGATAATCAGAAAGTGCGTATTAGCATGCTAGTTGTTAGCTTTAGCATCACAGCAAAACTCTGCTTTGGTCTCAGAGTTGTGAAAAGCGCTTATAAAATGAACTAATTCTGTTTTTCACTTTTAAGACAGTAATAATCAGGTATACGTCTTTTAAATAATCTGTTATGTCCCTGATTGGCTAATTCAGGTGTATGAACTCAGGTAAATTGGTAAATGACCAAACTCATATCTACGTAAAGGATTGAAGAAATTATCACCATAGCACCTGCCATGACATTTTAACAATTCAAAACAAAATATTATAGCTTTAAAGTGGGGAAAAGTGCTCAAAAAGTATAAGACTAAAAGCTAAAATTAAAAGTTACCCTTTACCTTCTGTTGAAAATTGCATTATATGGTCTAAAACTATCATTGTGGTATTAAAAACATTATAAAGCAGTGGTTCTCAAATTTTTCACACCAAGTACCACGTATTATTTGGCTTTCTAAGTACCACCAGTTCTAAATCCGGACTATGCCGTCTTAAATTAGGGCTAAACCAGGTCTAAAATGACACTAAACCATGGATAAGGTAGTTTCTAAACAATGATTAACCCAAAACCCAAAAACATCAATACATTTGTTCCTAAATACAAATATTAAAACAGCCAGGGCCTCACATAGCACCTGAGGCGGCCTATGTACCACAATTTGAGACACACTAGTATAAAGTAAAAATGCATTCCCTTAGTATTGAAACTGAACGTGAACTTTAACTACTTCCATTTTGCATTATGACCACAGCACACTCCGCTATGGTGGAAGAAAAGGTTCAAATATGCCTTACAGAAGTTAAAATAACACACATGACGCTTTGACACCCCAAAGTAAATATCAAGTCATTCCCAGACTCCCACACAAAGTTACACAAGTAGAGACGGGAGACATGACCTGGATGTGAAATTAAACAAAGTCAATCTCACGTCTGAATGTCATGTGGCTGTACACATCTATACCGTCCTCCTGATGTATTTTTTAACAGACAATTGTGCACAGCCGACTCACATTTCATTTATTTATACCGCATGCATTATTGAAGCACATGCTAACATCCGACAACAACCCTGTACGATGTGCTGCAGACTCAGACCAGTTCAAATGGAGGGCAATATTGTTTCCTCAAAGCAGCTCCAAGGTAATTTCATAGTAAAAACTCTTAGTGGGGTTGTCATAAGTGTGGAAAACCAGGTACTTTCTAGTTTCGATAAAAGTTTCAGTTCATTTGAGCAAGTAGCGATACTAAAAAAAGTCACATTCGCAGGACAGAAATGAACCTTTCCTGAAGAGCTTTAGAATGATCTTGAGCTGTATCAGAACAAGTGTAAACCAGATAGAAAGAGCTTTAGAATGATCTTGAGCTGTATCAGAACAAGTGTAAAACCAGATAGACTAGAATACGCCCATGGACCAGTATGGAACCTACTGGACGACTGAGGGATTACACAGATATAAGGCCACATGGTAATACAAAAGAAAGTACTACAGTTTAATGCTGAAAATTACATTCTATGGTCTAAATAAAGAGTCGGAATCTGTTCTGAATCTAGTCTAGTCTATTTCTTAGTATTGAAATAGAGTTTGAAATTCTAGTTTCATGACAACACTAACTCTTAGTCAATTATTATGTAAAGAAGCTGTTTGTATCAAGCAAAAAAATTACTAAAGCCAAATATTTAATTCAAAATGTATGTTCTGAAAAACTTTAAAGGTAAACTATTACACAACGATGACTTCTTTACGCTTTCAAGCCGGAGCACTTTATTTTTGTAAATAAGTACATTTTGTGTTTTCCCACAGAGTATATTGTAAATCCAGGAATTTGTGACAGAATAATTGAAGTATTTTATCTTTCGTAAACCTGGAAGAAATAGCGCTCTGATTGACTGCACTGCGGTTAACCGTAGTTTCACAAGCTGTTTTAAAGCCACCCAAAAATGTTTGCGATTTGTGAATTTGTGAATTACTGATGTGCTAAAGGGTTTGTGAGAGTGAGGAACTAGTACTTCCTCCTTTTGCAGTTTGAGAATCAGGTATCTAGCTTTAAACAATGTTTTAATCACCTCCTGTCAGTAATTGTAGGTACATTCCAAAATAGAAAACAAAAAAATTCAACTTAAAAAGGTTAAGTACCATATATTCCTCTAGAAACAAAATATCCTACCCTATTCTGCATAAAAACTGTTAACCCTGATCTATACATGTTCTGAAATGTGATTTTTCTGTTACTTTGTCAATTCTTCTTTGTCAAACTGTGAACAGAATCCTATTAATAAAACGCAAATCGCAAATCTAATGCAAAATGTTTTCCCAAATTGTCCAGTAATTAATGTGACCATATTAAATGTATTCTGCTGCTGTATTGCGTCTGACCTGTTTGTTCATGAAGACGTAGATGATGGGGTTGTACACGGCTGCAGTTTTGGAAAAGAATGCCGGGATAGAGGCGAGGCGTGGGTCTAACTCGATGGTGGGGTGGATGGTGACCAGGATGGAGAAGACCGCATAAGGAGTCCAGCCCACCATAAACGCCACGATCATCACGATCACCATCCGGGTCACCTGACGCTCGGGCTTCCTCGCTGTGGCCAGACGCCCGTGGGACACCTGGGGAAGACGAATGTGTTAGGCCTGCTTTATATATGAATTCATAATATTTATACGAAGGGGTGGGTGATGTTGACAGAAATTAATATCTTATTTTTTGCATAAATATAAGAACTAGACAAACACAGAATTGCAAAAGTATCATACAGTATTTCTTCTTTCAATCATCTTTTTTGCATTTGATAATCTAATTTATTTGTCTTTGATTCTATGATGTTGTAGCTCCACATATAATGTTGTTTTGAGCTGGAAAACTAACTCACAATGTGTTCGATGTGAGATTTATTTGGTGTAGCCAGTGCATGATGATGAACGTACATGAGATACACCCTGTGAGATTGTAACCACGGGCAAATTCCCATCTGTTGTCCCTAGGCCTATCATGATAAAAAAAAAAATGTTGAAGTTCGATATATTGCTGAAGTAAATATAGACGATTAATGATAATATTGAAACAAACTTATGCCACTGACACAATAGCCCAAGAGCAGATTTAAACCACAAAAACTATTCTAAATCTACAATATTGTTCAAGAATTTTGAGCTGCAATAAATAAACAGCAGAATGAAACACTTTAGTAGTTAGTTTATATCTATAACGAGTCATTGAAGTTATTAATTCAATCTTTTACGTCTTAAATTTTATCAAAAAGATAACCAAAAATTTCCCAGTAGCGCAAAGAAAATGTACACACGATAAATATTGACCCTAAAAAAATATAGTTCTAGCTTTCATATACAAAACGATAAGTCAAAATATAGACATTATCGTGACCGGCCTAGTTGTTCCGCATGTGAAATGTTTTCGAAAGTATCATCTATGTTATTCATCATGTACACAATGTTATGTAGGAAGGTTAAGGAGAGTGTAGGTATGACCTTATAATGCTCAACTCATTCATTCTCATTCGCTTGGTAAAAATAATTAACTATAAACTGCACATAAGTTACGCTGTGTCCCAGACTGTCTCCCACATGCACAGAGGAGCGGCTTGTTCCTTGTATATGGTTTGCTCTGGGACTCAGTGATTTGAGTCAATTCTTTTCAGACTGTTTCATTAGGAACTTGGACCTTGTCACCGCTCGTCCCTTCTGTTCATTTTATTAATTGACTTCTTATAGTTTCATAACTATAAAAACTCTATAAAAACTCTAACCACGACAAAATACTATATAGTCAACTTGATTAACTTGGCCTGCAAATATAACTACCAATAAGACACAGATCACAGATATATTTGTTATTTTGTGTGTTTTGAATAGATTAGGTATTTTAAGTATAGATTTATTCTGCTTTTTGTGTCAATCCGTTATTTTCTCACTAAAAGTTGATGCAATTTTCCACAGACTGTTGTTCAAAAGTCTTCTATGAACTCAAAAGTAGACTATTGCTTTGTTAAAATCGTCCAATCAGATTAGCCGTTTCACGATCAATGGGCTTGACTGACAGCTGGGAGCCTGCAGCAGCATATTCCACTGTTTATTTAAAGTGCCATAGACCGGTGCGTTCTGATTACAGGTCTCTGCTGTGCCTGAGGACTGGGGATTCTTACACTAATGGTTCATGAACTATAGATTCACCCCCCAACTTTGACCTTTGCTAAATATCACTGTGAAGGCTTAAACTAAACACTGGAGGGGCTGAGTGTGAGGGGGTAGTCACTGTTTGTAAAAGCAGTCATTTCATTTTCACACGGGCTGGATATGGGTTACAAATATTTAATTTTTTCAAGGATCCCATCAAGAATTTTCCATTTTACTTGACTTGAACTTTTGCTCCCTCAGAGGAGGTGAGTTATTGAATCACTTCCATAAGAATGAGAGTTTAAAGAGGCTGTATTTTAATTAGTTCTTGTCAGCTGCTAAATAAGAAAAAAAAAACGAGACTGTAAAATATAATGGTGCATTTTCAAAAGGGACAAAACAGTAAACAGTAGGCAGAGATTGGAGAACTATAAGACAGTTGTTTTTGTGTCATGGTGCAATGTCGCAGTGATGGAAAGAAGTAAGTGGGAGGGGCTAAAAGTTCAAACTAAAACATGTTCCTGACTCATGGTTTCAAATCAGGTACAGGCCCTTTAAAAATCTAAATATATAAAGATTCAAGCAATACCTCTGGCATTTGACTATACACTATTAATCCCAAAAGCAATCAAAAATAATTATTCCTATTACTGCAAAAATGCAATTACATCATGTAATCTAAGATATTTTTAAAGTTAGTTCAAAGGATCCAGACATTTTAAAAGGTAGATTTTGTTTGGTAAAAGTGTTAGATTTCCTCCTTGTCTTCAAGTCTTTTGCTAAAAGTTAAAAAGGTCACAGAAATAACCACTAAATTGCACAAAATTCTCAAAGCAAAATACTAATTAGGCTAATTTAAAAACGCTTTCCAATGCATCCTGAACATCTCTGTTAACTAAATAAAATGAGTCACTGTAGAAGTTGATGGTCATAATTTGTCATTTCAGATGGAGGGCAGGGGCCTATAAAACGATATGAGAGGTTCATTGTTTTTGAAAGAAATATCCAAACTCCACATTATTTGTTAGGGATTGGGTAAAAAAAAAGCCATATTAATCTTAAGGGTTTACGTAATTTCAACCGACAACAATCACATCTTTGAGTTTGAATAAGGGCACCACTTTCTGTAGTGATTTAACTTTGTGGCAGTTTTTCTTTCATGTGGATAGGCCCAGTAATTACCCTAAACCGGCAATCTGCAGTCTGACAGTTAAACAGCATTTTCTACCATAGAATTCCGACCTGTCCTCCAGCTCAGTCAACTATGCAAGAGTTTTTGGCAAATGATTCCTTCCTGATTTGAAGGACTTTCCCCATTCAAAAGATAAATACCATTTTTGAATTTGAATTGCATTACTGTTATACCAACGGAGCACGGTCAAGTGTCACCTTTGTATTTTCATTCATAAAAAATAGAGTTTTATTCAGTACACTCTTCATGTAAGTGAGTAGCAGGCGTGTTGGAGGTTTTTGAGAGCCTGTACAAATGTGCTGTGGATGAAAGATGGCGCTGACCTTACGCAGTTTGCGCAGCAGTTTGCCGTAGCAGAAGAAGATGACTCCGAGCGGCAGGATGAAGCAGGTGGTGAAGAAGGTGATGATGTAGCTGTGGTCTTTGTTCGTCGTGGAATACCTGCAAATATAAAGTAATCCACCATGAGTGAGGTTATTCCTGCTATAGTCCAGTAAAGGTAAGATGTAAGATTTTTGACATATCTGTGTCCCCAGATACAAGGTAGACATGTTCAAATAAAATATAGCTTTTACTGATAATAACTGTAAAGCTGATTCATTCTTACTTACCAAAACATTGAACATGATGGCTAAGTTGTTTATGTTATAGTTTGATTGATTTTGGTTTTCCAGACGATTATCCAATCAGAGATCAGACTAAGCCTCACATGAGTCTCTCATTTGGGTGGCCAGTTTCAATGCTGAAATCTAGTTGGTTTAAACATAAGAGGAGTCTCTCTGATCTGAATGGTCACTACCTAAACTCCAGCCCCTACAGTCAATCATGAATCAGTGCTAGTGCAGCCTCTGCAGCTCAGTGAGTGAATTCTGGAGGTTCTGAGCTTTCACCTCAAAGGTAACAAAAACTTGCATGTGTCCTCTATCTGCAGGTTAAGGCACTGTCAACCCAGGTTCAGTTGCAATCGTAATACTTTTTTTTTTTTTTTTTTTTAACAGCAAAAACACAAGCTACATGTACCTACATATATCATACCTTTAAGCCTGATGCAGAGTCAGTGGAATTATATGCTTTGCTTTATATTCTACTCTTATGTTGTACTACAAAACTAATGAGGAACTTTGAATTCTTCCTGGCTCTACACAGATACCAGAATTCAACCAATAACCCTACCTGCAGCCTGGAGATAAAAACTGTAGTAGCGATTACAAGTAATGAACAGGTTACTGCGAGTACGTCCTCTAAATGTCATGTTGACTCTGCAGTGGAGTGTTGTATGGTCTGTGTCAGGTTCACAAACGGCTGTGATAAAGAGCAGCACCTGAGGCTCTGACACTGGAGGACTGGACCCCGGGACCCTCATCTGCTCGTGATGTCACTCCCATCACACCAGACACCACCATATTTTAGTGGTCGACTCGTCAGTTATTTGTTTTCTACATTTAAATCAGGTTTAAATGACATTTTAACAAGATAAAGTTGAAATATGCTGACTGAAGGCTTCTAGTTAAAGAATATTTACAAATAAAGTGAAAATCCGAATCTTTATACTTTTTTGATATTTTGATTTATTTTATGACTAAGTTTTACCACCACAAAGAACAAAACAAACAAAAAAAAAAGACAAGACAAATCCCAGCACATTCTTCAGCATCACAATCACAAAAAGTTACTTCTTTTAATCATTGACAACACAAACATATCCCAGCACAATAACAGCAAACTCCTGGGTTGGATAAAATGTTGCTAGTGCAAAGGTAAGATTTATGATGAGAAAAACAGACAGGGATAAGATACTGAGTCTGAGAATATTAGAAAAAAGCTCTTTCTTGAGACTGATAAACCACAAAAACCACTCCACTTTGTAGTCTGTTCCAACATGAGGTCAAGGCAAACAAAATCAAGTAACCCACAAAGTGCAGTTACATTAAGACACAAAAGAAGACATATTGTGCTTGTGTCTGCTATATAGTTATAATCGATGACACCCGTGGATCATTATGTTATAACTGGCACATTTTAAAGTCATTTTTAATGACTTAATAAAAGAAACAAGTCCACTGACATCCGCATTAGAAAACTGTGGTGCCCAGTGGGAGCTGATGTCGCTGCAAATGTCTTCACAACAAAGAGCTGAATAGCTGCACATCGCACTAGGCAGGGAGCGGATTTTTTTTTTCATTTATTCCAAAATCACTATGCGACGCTGCCGAATCCTATGTGTATCACAAATCAAGGAAATAAAATTGGAGAACGAAGTAAAAACAGAGCAGTGGGTGTGTGCTGGTGGTGGTGAAAAGGGGGGTTAATCTGCAATATGGCGTCTTAAAAATAAACAATTAAAGATTGAACAAAAACTTGCATGACTCACTCCAAATACAACTTCGAGAAGGTAAATGAGAAGGGGAAACAAATATAACATGGTTAAAAGCTTTGAAAAGTCAATTTGGCATAATAGGTCTGCTTTAAGTATGATTATTTTGTATTATATTGCAACGATTAGCAAAGTTTGCACAACACTGGTCTGGATATTTGAGAAACATTGCTATATGGAAGAAGATTGTTGCCCAGAGGCATTATTCATTACACTGATCAGTGTTGCGTTGCATGTTACAGGTTTAAACCTAGAGGCAAATGCATAAAGACTGGATTAGTCAGAGTGGCCACGTCACTGGTCTCATGCGTCACACTAATTATTAAATATGATATTGTTTTAAGGGGCACTTTATGTAACATTTTTTAAGCAAGGGGCACTTTTTTAAGCAGTGTCAGTCATCTGATTGTCTCCATGGAGATGTTACTGCTTTGCCTGGAATGTTCCTTTGTATGGCATTTAAGATGTCTCGCATGCATTGGTTCATTTACTGATATTTTACTGCTCAAAAATACCTTGAAAAACATGCATTCTTATTGTGATCAGGGTCACCACTCAAATTTACCTGTAACTTGACCGAGTAGCACCATTTGCTTGTCACCGTGGCGATAAGGCCAGTTTAATGCCATATTATTGAACATTCCAGGCAAATAACATCTGAAGAAAGTACACTTTTCAGTCAAGTTAGCTGGGTAATGGTGTATGAAAATACATGGTGTATGAAATAGAAATATTATATTGTTCACTTCATGAAAGTATTATCTACATTAAAGGACAGCTAAAAGGTAAAATGATCACATACAGCAATATCAAGAAAATCCCTTGCAATAACCAAATTTTAAGTGTAAAGGATTTTAGATTTTTGTATCTGATGTAAAAATGAACAGCCACCCTTTGCATGTCTACCCCATGTGTGCTCCTCTTAACCCTCTTTAGACAGATTTGCCCCGGGGCAGGATGTGGCTGTGATTTTCTCTCTCATTGCACCCTTCTGGACGCCTGAACACCCTTGGGTCCTCCTCATGTCAGTGCCACATGCGTCCCACAAGATTTGGTTAAACTGCTCAGATAAACAGATACTGTCTATTCACTGTAACAGAGAGTCACTGGGACATAGAGATGTGAGTATCGAGCTAAAGCGGCTAATGAGGCTTTGTACGGACAGCACCAGGCGTGAGATCTATAGAGGATGGACAAGTGGAAGAGGATATTGTCACGATCAGAAACAGGAGCAGAGATCAATGTTAAATGTCTATGAAGCTTGGGTAGAGTGAAACCACATGGGCTCTTAAGTTCTGCTCTTGTATTTTTTTAATATATAACTAGCAGTGATTTTAGTAGTGATAGTTCTTTTTTTTAATTTTAAATATCATTGTAGTATCAAAATTGGTAACAAGCATCTTAACTTATATTGAACTTGAGTTGTAAATTGTGGTATCTTGACAACATGTGGAACACTCCAGCTCTCCATAAAGACAAACAGGTAAAATAGAACCCTCCACCAGAAAACTTACATAGGGCATCTTTAAGTGAGCCATAGATTTTTTTTAAATGACAAAAAAAAAGTACTCAGTAATTTATTAATCACCACCATGTCTACTCTGCAGCTAACCTTACACAGCAAGATAGATCCTCGCGATATTTGTGAGTTCACAAGCTCACGGAGATCAATCTTGGCATGTTCACAGTGGTGGGATTGGACCTGGATGCTGATTGGTGGACCAATGACAGAGCAACATTGAGGTTTGTGCGGAAGCCAAAGATGAAGTAGACAAACAAACCAAAACAGACATGGTGATGGCGATAGACACACTTCAACTTATTTTTTCTCTCAACTGGATGTAACAAATTTGATTTTTTTGCTTGTTCTGCTGTTCTGATGCTTCGGCCAATCAGATTCAGATATTCGTCATGACGTTCCACCTTTTCACGAACGCTTTCAGTGAGAGCCGTTCCAGACTGATGAATGTGTAGAACTCAGTTCAGGGTGCTACACAGTAACTTTTAAACAGCTGCCTGTGGGCTGTCAGGGCCAATGGGGGGGCTGTGAGCTGACAGTGAAGCAGGAGACTGGAGAATGTGACACGTCTTTGAACTAATGAGATTTTGGGGACAGTTCTGGACACCTGTCTGGGTTCATACAAGACTCTGTCCTCTTCACAAATGAAAATTGCTCGTAAAGACAGTGGGAACATAAAAACATGCTGTGGTCAGATGAGGACTATGGGGACTATTTCAGGGCACCATTCACACAGAGAACAGAATATTGGTCTAATGAAATGTGACGACAATGGTTTTAAGTGGAGAGCCTGGGTCACATGTGATTATAGTCAATTTAGTCATCAGTAGTATTATTGGAATCTACTGTGAGTCATGGGAACAACTGAGAGGCCAATCAAATTATGCTGGTTAATTTTAATCACCGACATAGTGCTGCTGGTGCATGCACTAACACAAAGTCAACATCTGCATAATACAAACCAAAATAAATTATGGATTTTCATGGTACTTTACACTAGTCCTGGTTTGGTCCTGGTTTGAGTCCTTATGTAGACTTCATTTGGTCTTGTTCTAGTCCTGGTCAAGAGCTTGTTATAATGTCTCATCAAAAATATCTGGAGCCGCCACCTGCTTGTCTCCATGGATATGCTGCTTTGCTTGAAATGTTCCACGTTATGGCATTAAACCTATCTATCAGATCTACGGAGAGGTGATCCCACAGCAAGAATGCATGTTTTTATGCAATAAAACCAATACGTAAAACACCTGTAATTGCAAGACATGTTTGATGCCCATATTTTTCCTGGAATTGCTTTACCCTCCACCAGAAAAGTTACATAGTGCACCTATGAAATACCCACTTAGGTATCTGGAAGTAGTTTAAAATGTCTAAAAGCATGTCGTGTAGTTCCTGTAGAAAAACAGCAAGGTTATTAGGCTAAGGCAGACATAGTATAGAGATAGATAAGCCAAAGATAAAAAGTTTTTTGTTTGTTTTTTTTTTGTTTTTTTTTTATTAAGGACCAGTGTGCAGTGAACTATAGCTTAATGTCTAGAATGAGAGTAGCACAGACCCCTGCGTTTGCTGAGTCATACCAGAGAGGTGGAGGCTGGAAATGTCTGCCTGACCAGAGGAACAAATGTAAATGTGATTCTATTTAAAGGCCATTGTGCTTCATTATCCCGTGTGATGTGAACGTTATACAAGAACAAGCTCCACACAGGGACGGATGGCGAAACACGGGCCATTACACTGACATTTAGAGAAACCATCGGGGAAGACGCTGTTGGAGGCCTAGCACAGTCAATGGTCATGTAAAGAAGCACTATGTAACATTTCTAGAGGAGGGTCTGCATGTGATGTTCCGCAGAATGGGATTATACTCATCTATCTCCATGGAGACAAGCAGGTGACACCAACAGGACACATACAGGTCAGATCTGTGAAGAGGTGACTCCTGTTCATAGTAAGAGTGTATATTTTTAAGGCATTTTCAGCTATAAAAACACATGTAAGACTTATAATTTTAATGCCATACTGAGGAACACTGCAGGAAAAGCTAAAGAAAATGTTCAAGTACAATTCTAAAAAGCTATGTGTGAATATGACTTATTTTTGTAGTTCAATTCAAATAACTAAGATGTTCTAAGGGTTTATTTAGTGTTTGCTGTGTCAATTTGGTAAGATCTGGGGGTTTGGCCATACCATATAGTATATTATATACTGTATGTAATAATTAGAGAACCACCAACTCGAAGGTCAGAGTTTCAATTCTAACTCAGTTGGTGCGTACTTATGTGTTATGGCCTTAGGCAAGACACTTCCCTCACCCCAGACATGTCCTCCAGCTCCTTCGGTGGGACCCCAAGGCGTT
>KN474016.1:5192-17631 GCA_000787095.1 Periophthalmodon schlosseri | reverse complement strand
AGAAAATGGATGGATGGATGGATAGTGCTACCAGTGCAACCCAGGAGCGTTAAATAAAGGCACACTATGTAACTTTCCTGGTGGTGGTACTGTCGAAACATTCTTATCAAAGCAAAAACATCTCCATGGTGATAAGCATGGAGATGTTTTTGCACTCAAAAAGTTGCATAGTACATCTTAAAGGGCTCATATTGTGCTATTTTCTGATTGATTGTTTCCTCATCAAAAACATAGCCAGAGTCGTGTTTTGTTTCATTCTCACATGTTTAACACACAAACTCTGCTTATTTAGGCTGAGTTCTTGTCTCAAACTGAAAACACTCTGTTCCACCTTGTGATGTCATGTGGTAATACAGGAAGTGCTCCACTTGTTTTTAAACTCCATACACCTTCACTAGAATCATTTGGATCATATCAGCTCTGAATTGCCAGTCTCTACAGAACTAAAGGTAAAGGGTAGCTGTTAACTTGAAAACTACAACTACGTGACATCACACGGTGGAACAGAACATTTTGAGCTTTTCAGATGTAGACAGACTAATAAAAAAGGATTACTTAATGTGTGAATGAAATGATGAGGTAACAGCATTCTAACACGGCTTACAGCTCACAAGAGTCAATTTTGTGTAATAAAGCACCTTTAACCAGGAGACAGACTAATAATAAAGGATTACTCAAACATGTGTAAATAAAACAAAACACAACTCCAGGTATGTCTGTGATGAGGCAACAGCAGTATACCATGGCTTAAAGCTCACAAGTGTCCATTTTGTGTAATATGGGACCTTAAAAGTGCATAGATCTATCTGTCCAGGTGTTGATTTCTGGAAAATCACAAGCCATTCACTGACTCACAATGTTGTTTTTGAGAGTGTAGGAGATGAAAGCCTACTCTGTCAAGGTGATATAAATGACTCGGAACAGATGAGTAATCAACCAACTCAATAACAAAAACACTAAGTACAGAAAGCAATTTTGTTTTTTATTGCATCCTCCTCTCTCTCGCTCTCTCTCTCTCTCTCTCTCTCTCTCTCTCTCTCTCTCTATCTTCGTCTCTCTCCTCTCATCTTCCCAGTCAGGGTCTAATTTTTTGGGCACAACTTACCCCCACCCTCCCCCTACCCCCTACCCCGTCTCCAGCTTTTATTCACATCTCCTCCCTTGTCAGGTCCTCCATTAGCACCGCGGTATCATTCACGGGGACGGTACCGACTTAATCAAGGGTGATAGTGGACAACCTTTTTTTTTTTTTTTTTTTTTTTTTTTATCCTCCCATCACGGGTGATATTGGGCACCGCTTTTTTTTTTTTTTTTTTTTTTTTATATCCTCGCCGTGAACCCGCTAAAGGAAACAGCCAGCTAGCCAGCGCCAGAGCGGGGGGCTGATTTACATGATTACACAGCATCCTGCCAGACAGCTACTCATTTAGTCCAAAGGCGGTAGCAGTAGCACACGAGATGATTACGGCGAGAGGGAGAGGAAAGGAGAGGAGGAACAGGTAGCGGCGTGAAATAAAGAAAGGAGAGGGGCGTGCGCGGTTCACAGCTTGTGTGTAAATTCTTCTGAGCCGAGCTGCCAGGGCATTAGCATAAGAGACGAGTTTCCTGTAGCTAGCCGCTCAGCATGGTCAGATCCCAGTTTTTTCTCTCCACTGCACCAGTTCTCAAATGGCGGTGTAGGTAACGTCTGCTGGTGCCAGAGATTTGGGATGTCAAAAGGTCAAATTTCGATATGGTCACATTTTTATATAGCGCTTTTCCACCTTCAAGGCACTCAAAGCGCTTTACATCAAGGAACCACTCGCACACACACTCACACACCAGTGTACGCAGACACTGGGGCGAGGTGGGTTAAGTGTCTTGCCTGAGGACACAACGACAGCATTCATCTGTGGGAGTTGGAATCGCACCGCCAACCTGTGGGTCAGTGGACAAACACTCAGCCAACTGAGCTACTGTTGCCCTCATATTGTAATTATTGTAGGATATTTACCAATGTGTTTGAGCAAAATGTGTCTTGCCCCAGTACAGATATATACTTTATAAGCAGCTCTTGAGGTCAAAATATTTCCTGTGTGCTTTCTGCATCTAGTTATAAAGGGTTTTACTATTCAATAATCAGGAAGTGGGTGTTTGCATGCTAGTTATTGTTTTGTTTTGTTTTGTTTTTCTTTACGATCACGGCAAAATCCCGCTCTCGTCTCTGACTGTGAAAAGCACCTATAAACTCATCCTGGTGAATAATTAGAATGCTCCGAATGCATAAGGTAAGTGAGGAATACGTTTGAACCACTGGGGCTGTGGAGGGGGGACTCAGAACGCCAAAAACAAAAATGAAACTTCTTAAACACGTTAATACTTTGTTCTCGGAAAATATGTCATTTAAAACAATAAAAGGTAACATTGTGAAATATATATAAATTATGTGTTGGTAATTTATACCCCATAGAAATGTAATACCCGTCTTTAAATCAAACTTTTTTCCATTTTTCTTGTCATCTATAAACCCCTCTTCTTATTAAAAGTGGACATTTACGGTGTGGCCCTGAACTACAGAAGGAAACAAGTGGCAATCAATACAGAGCCATTGCGGCCGGTGGATCGATGAAAGGCCAAAGGATTCACACGAGGGGGCCCCCTGCTGATGCTCTCCTGGTGTGAGAGCGCTGCATTAGGCTCTGTAAAAGCATCCCCACAGTCGTATAGTGTCACTGTAAAAAAGACAGGGACGCGCCGGTGTCATGTGCAAAGAAATATAGAGGAACGGAGGATGGATTGCTGTTCTAGAATGAGGTGACTGTAAAAATATACCACCGAATGCCAAATATTGGTTACACTATTGCTATTCTAATCCTACAAACGCGTTGCAGCCTCCCTACATATTCTACTTTTTTTTTTTTTTTGCATGTTCTTTCTAGGGATAGGATTCAATTAAAAAACAAAAACAAAACAACAAAAATAACGAATGCATGGCTCTAGCAGTCCCAAGGGATAAGGACCTAACTGTTTACTTTCTGATTCCCATTGCTGACAGCAGAGGAACCTAAATGGCTCATTGGAAATAGAGGTGAAGCATATTTTCCATGTGCAGTTAGAAGTTAGAAAATATCAAATAATAATCCTAAAGTGACCAAAAGCATGTTTAAAAAGGAATTAAAGCCCCGTAAATGTGTTCTTAACTGGCAACAATCACATGTATGGGTTGAATAATGGCACCACTTTCTGGAGCTACAGTGGAAACATGATTTGGCTTTTGTTTATTTATTCTGACAGAGGAGATATTAAACTTTGTGCCAGTCTTTGTTCCATGTGTATAAACCCACTGTCCACATATATTAACCTTAAACCAGGTCAACAAATCTGCCATCTGACAGTTAAACAGCAAATTTCACCATAGAACAGTAATGCTATGGTTGGCTGCCTTACGCTCCACAACTCCACATCACTCTTATTTTTTCTTTCACTGCAATCCTTCAGGAGGAATGAACGGCTAAATGGAACCCCTAAGGATTTGTGTGGCCAGGAGCTCAATATTTTGCCTCTGTGCTCTGTACCTGAGGCAAAATTTGCCTTGCCTCAGTACAGATAGTATGTATATAAGCAGCTTTTGAGGTCTAAACATGTCCGCCGTGTGTTGTCTGCATCAAATTATAAAGTGCGATAATCAGGAAGTGCGCGTTAGCATGCTAGTAGTTGTTAGCGTTACTGTCACTGCAAAACTCTGCTCTGTTCTGTAAAAAGCGCTTATAAACTCATGTAATTAGGATTCTTGGAATGTTTAAGGCAAGTTTTTTTTTTTTGCATCTTTCCTTTGCATTGGTGGCTATGCTAGCAAATGTATCACAAAGGTTAGGGTGAGAATTAGGTTTAAGAACAGATGGACAGATTTTCCCCCGGACAAAACTCCAAACTCATGATCTTTATTGTTATTCATTAGGGATTGGTTCCACAAAGGTGCCATATTAATCATTTAAACACGCTTTTACACCACATTAAATATTGTGGTTTATTTGTGATATTTAGAGGCAAAATATTACATGTAAACAGCAGTAAATTGAAAGCAAACAGTAACTTTTCATGACTGTGTTTTTATTAGGGCTGCTGACTAGACACCTCGCAAGAATATTATCAGATAAAGTGCATTTTGGCAAAATTCCCAAATTGTTCATTTAAATTTAATGATGACCCTGTTTTGGTTATAAAACGTCTTCTGGCAAATGTTTTAGATTGTGTCTAGTCCAAATAATGATTAACCATTATCTTCTACGGGGTATTAACTGCTAACACGTAACTTATTAAAATCTCAATAGTACCGTTTATTGTTTTGAAAATGCTACATTCGCCGAAAACAACGTATTAATATGTTTTATAGTTTTTTTTATAGGATTCAGAGAACTATCACAACACAATGTCTACAGTTTTGTATCACATTTTTGAATATTTACAGAGAATTGGCTTGTGGGCGGAGCATTGGACAGTATCTTGCAGCTAACCGTAAGGAGGGTTTGAATAGGGCCCGGGAGAGATCGCTAAATTACTCAAACATGCATGGATGACATCTAAAACCTCTTCAGATGTTTTTGATGAGGGGACAATGTTATAACATGGTAGAAAGCTAAAAAATATATGTTGCATAATGCCCCCTCTGCATAATACCCCTTTTAATCATTTTTATTTCATTTTTATAATGAGTGATATAGGTGAAAACTGATTTTTTTCTAAGCATTGACCCCTCGAAATGCAGAACAAAACAGGATTACTCAAACCGTCATACCTCCACACCCCATCATCTCTATCTCCCAGGTGTTGGCTTGGCCCACTATGGTGTCAGCACAACGGGGATCGATAACTGCTTTGCAAATTTACGGCGCGCAGTACACGACACCTCGGCCCGGGAATTGGATGTTGGCGAGAGAGTTACGGCTGAGGCTTTCTGTCAGCTCCACATGCCTGCGACATTGTGCGGAAACATGAAAAGGCTGATATACTGGCTCCACACAGCAGCCACACACGCGCTGGGATTAAGGGCTTAACTTGGAGGATAAGAAGAAACGGTTTGCCCATAAGAGAGGAAAAAAGAGAGACTTCAAGCTCCTGGAAATTGAAAGACACTTAAGATGAACTGGGGTCGTCTGGTTTTATGTCAAGTCTTTATCCATTGAAGAAACAGGCAGTATTTTGTTCAAAGCAGACCTGTTATGCAAAATAGACTTTTCAGAGCTTTTAACCATGTTATAGTTGTTTCCTCTTCTCATTTACCCTCTTGACATTGTATTTGGGGTGATTCGTGCATGTTTGAGCAATCTTTAATCGTTTATTTTCAAGACGCCATATTGCCGATCAACCCGTTTTCACCGCCACCGGCGTACGCCCACTGCTTTGTTTTTTAGTACGCCCACTGCTCTCTACTTCGTTCTTGAGTTTGTTTTTTAAATCGATGATACACATAGGATTCGGCAGTGTCGTGTAGTCATGTTGGCATAAAAAATCCGCTACTCGCTACTGTGATGTGCAGCTATCCATAGGAGAGGTCAATAGCTACACGGCAGTTTTCTAACGCGGAAGTCAGTGGCCTTGTTTCTTTTATTAAGTCGTTTTAGATCAATATTGCGATTTAAAATTATAACATAATGATCCACAGGTGTCATGGATTATAACTATATAGTAGCACAAGCACAATTTGTCTTCTTCAACTGTGTCCCCGGATATGAGGTTCAAATCAAATATATCTTTTACTGATAACAACATGTCAGCATTATAGTTGTTAATTACAAAAAGCATTGGACACGATGCTGGAAAATTTGAGAAAGAGTTTTGCAGCTAAAATATGATATAAAGTAGGTTGATTTGTGTAAAATGTTCAATGTTCACATGCACCAACAAGTCAACAATGTACTGATTCTCTGGGAGGCTTTAAAACGGCTTTATATAGAACTTATTTGCTGTCAAGACTGGCAGCCCCATGCAAAATAATACAACCCGAATGACAATGGGGCGCCCACGGCAACTTCTGGAATAAGATGAATATTGAGAATGAGAAAAACATGTATGTGTCCTGCAGGGTAATGCTCTGGCAGCCCAGGTTCAGTTCTGATTGTAGTACATTTTTTAAAACTGCAAGAGCACAGGCTACATACAGTTCCTTTAATTTACTGAAGTAGTAAAAGATATATGACGGCAAGTTTTTCTCCACCTATTCCTGCCCACGGTCCTGGTTTGGCACAATTCTTTGAAAAATTTAGGCTTCAGGTCAAACACAAATGATCAAAAATGGTTGTGTAGCCATTTTTCACAAAACACCATGAGTGAAAATGTGCTGCTTGTTGTGGTGAAATAGGCGGAGGTGCCAGCAGCAGAGGATCAGTCCTACAGTTTTGAACAGAAAGTCAATGCAGCAGTTTGTATTTTTCAACCATATTAGACATTTAGCACGGGGTGAAACTAACAAGTTCTAGTTGGTATGTTTTTGAAGTGCATACATGTCCACACAATGTCAGCTTTATTAGCAGAGCATTAGCATCCTCCGTAAGTTGCCAACTATCAGAATTTAAAGTGGAAGTTAAGACTAAATCAACTTTTTTTGCTGCTAAGCTGTGTATAAGGTTTTATGTTTTAGCAGCATTATCTACTGTTCCTGTCATTTTTGGCAATTTTAGTGCAAACTTGGTAAATTTTCAGTTTTCTGGTCAAAAACTAAAACTGAGTGTGTACTTCCTTCAGTGTCTACAGCAATTTTAAGTAGCTGGTGACATCACATAGGACTTCCCTGATTACAGCCAGGTGTTTCTGATTACAAACACCTAGCTGAAGGGATGGAGTTTGAAGTGTGGATACCTCACAGTCAGTCACAGTGTCCCTTATAGCCCCAGACCCTGCCCATCCTCCAGACCCTGCCCGTCCCCAGACCATGCCTGTCCTCCAGACCCTGCCCGTCCTCCAGACCCTGCCCGTCCTCCAGACCCTGCCCGTCCTCCAGACCCTGCCCGTCCTCCAAACCCTGCCCTTCTCTCAGACTGCCCGTCCTCCAGACCCCGCCCCTCCTCTCCCCTCACTCTCCCTTTTAGTCCTCCAAGCGCTGCCCAGTTTAGCAGCTCTATTTGAAAAGTTGTTCTTGATGGAGTTTAGGTGTTCAGCCCCACTTTCAAATGCCATCATATGCATTGCCGCCATATGTTTAGCACACAGCCCGCCCACCTTGAAGACCGCACGGGAACAAGAATCAAAACAGATTTGAATACCTATTTCTGCTTTTCAGGTTTTGAAAATCAGGTACCCAGGCTTTTGTAGACTGCACAATTAAAAATTATACATTTCATTGGGTTCAATATAATCTCGTTACGGTCATTAGTTTCCATGTGGCTTCAAGGGCTTCGAGGTGGGAGGGACTGTTCAGCTCCATTGTCAGTGATTGTGTTGTCACTGAAGGCAGTTTTTAATAAACTGAATGGGGGGGGGGGTACTCAAAATGGCTGCTGTGTCTCCTCTGTGCGTCTGAGGCGTAGAATACACTCATGTAATCTCCTGTTAATCAGATTTTGAGTGCGCATCTAACCGCAGCCAAGTGTGTACAGCTGTGATGATATTTGTGGTCAATAAAGTCTCTCAGAATGTTTATATACACGGCAGGATAGCCTGGTCTGATTTAAACAGGATCTTCAAAATACATGTAAACCTGGGAGCTTCAAACAAGCTGGTTCGAATCACCCAGATCCCAATAACACATCTGGAGAGGTCTGTGTGTACTCAGATGCCCGCTTTATGTAACAGCACAGTCCAATTTCATAGGAGCAGACTCGAAGAGGCACTCAACTGCACGAGATAAGATTGGACCCTAGATGCCCTTACTATGCCCTGATCCTGTTCCGAGGACCCAGATCTTCCCTTTCCCCCACCTGGCTGGATAATCCAATACCTGGCTAGGATGACTCCCACCTTACCGTGGATAATCCTCCCTCTGTCCCTTAGTTGAGAGGTCTCTGGCTTTACAGACTTGAACTCTATCCGCAAATGGATGTGCATTAGTCCTGGACACATCTGCTGCTGCCCGTCCATGGGAGTGGATCTCTCCTTCACTGTGGTTCTCCTCGAGGTTTCTCTTTTTCCCATTGGGTTTTTTTTTTAGTTTTTCATTGACAAGAAGGAGGGTCTAAGGACGGGGGGCGCTCTGGGACAGTTCTCCATTTGCTTGTTCTCTGTTGATTAATTTGCTTCTCTGTTATTGACTAATGTCTGTTTCATTGTTGATTTTCTAACTTTCTGTTGGTTAAATCAATTCTCATGTTCAGCCCTAAGAGGCAACTGCTGTTGGTGATTTTGAGCTTTACAAAGATAAATTTAATTGAATTGAGTTTTAGATCAGCAGCAATGACAGACTACGGCCCCTCCCCTGCGGACAAGCACCTTTCATTGTTTTGGTTCGTACCTTAGTTTAAATGTGCTTATTTACCTTAGTTTAAATATGTTTATTAGTACTGCAGAGAGGAAATACCCAACGTAAAGCTTATCTATGTTTTTCTAAAGTGTGGTTGTATTAAGTGTGGTGGGTTGTTTTTATTAGTAATTATAGCTCCAAAGTTTTAGTGATAAAGAATGCTAAATTACTAGACACACTTGAACTGACTTATTTGGAGAATTGTTACTACTTTAAAGTTTTAAACTACCCTCCATAAGTTTATTTGTTTTTTTTTTTTGTTTTTTTTCTTTTATGAGTCGATGGCAGATGTGAAATCAATTCTGTCAACTGGACAAAAAAGTTTTTTGAGTGAAGACGTTTCCCTGCTCCTCTAAGCGGCTTCTTCAGTTCTGGTCACATTACTGGTGGACACTGCCTTATATCTGTCTGAAGGGAGGAGCTCACTACACTGAAACTAACACACCTGTGGAACAAAACAAAGTAAAAGTAGTAAAGTACTCTACTTAAGTATAAATTTTAAGTATCTGTCTTCTACTTAAGTAAATTTCAAAGTGGGTACTTCTTAGTTTTACTTCACTACATTTCAGAAAACGTACCTGTACTTTCTACTCCACTATATTTTTATATAAAATAACTCTACGTTATTTTTTCTATAGTTTGAGACCTACTGAAAAGGCAGAGGGGTTTATTTTTAACAAGTTCATAGTTTGAGCAAACAAAATATACAAATACAGAACAGGAAAAAAATGTTTCTGTTCAACAAAATTCAGCACAAATCTTTATCAAAAACTGTTCATTTGAAGCTTTATTAGATCTCAAAATCTAAGCAAATACTCTTTAAGGACATTTTTAAATGGGTACTTTAATACATCTACTTAGTTACTTTAGTAGATTTTTTCATGTGATACTTTTACTTGAGTATTTTTTTTTTTTTTTCACTACTGTACTTTTACTTAAATAACAAAATTGAGTACCACTGCCTATAGAACACTAGGATAAAGTGGAGTTATTCCGTTGAAGGCAATGGCAAAAAAAGTTTTCTAGTTAATAATTGAAACAGTGACAGGAACGACAAAGGTGAAAAGTTACTGCAATCATTTCATAACCAGTCCAAACGCGGAAGAGTTGTAACGGTCATTTTCAGTCACTATAAGAGCAACTAGTGCTGCTGGCTGCGCAGTCACTAAATTAAAACTCACACTTTCACATATGCTAATGCTAACGGCTAAATAAATACTTAAAACAGCAGGGGCGCACTCTATACCAAAATAGCGCGTGCCCAGTGAGCGTAGGCAGGTGGCTTCAGATCTGTGTGTTGGGGGATCTCTTGAACTTGAGGTGAATGAAGAGTGACATTTTCACTCAAGTGCACTGAAATGTAAAAGACTGTGAAGGCTTGACAAACACTTGCTCTCACCTCAAACCCACAGGGCCCTCTACTTTAGCTCAACATGGATTTTGTGCAGTTTTGTCGACATACCTGCTATAAATTCTGCATAAATCAGCTCAAGCCTACTGAAACCTTTCCAGTGACATAACCTAGCACTTGGAGGCAGTTCACTTATCCTTTTCATTGCAGCACTATGTTAGAATATTGTTCTGCTTTAATCCTATCTAATATCCTACCGATCTAATCCTTTCAACGTTATTTCTATTACAATGCTGGTAGGTTAGTTTGTATTTGTCACATAGCACTAGCTTAAGTTAAACGCTAGGCTAATGTTAGCACTGCACTTTGCTGTTGGTGTCCAATACTATTTGGGATGTTTTTTTGTTTTTTTTTTTTACTCAAATAGCCCTTTATTTTTAGAAAGAGATACAAAAATGATTGTTTCTGCTTATGATCATAAAATGTACCTATTTTTAAAGGCAGCAGAATAGATAATAGATTCTGTGCATGTTTTATTTTAGCATGCTAACATTTTTAAGAGTATGAAGAATGTGTTTAAGTGTCGGTTTTATAAAAACAGCAAACAAAACAAAAAAACTGAACCAAACACATCAAAAACTAGGCTGGACGATACCACAATCTTTGGTATCAATATGATACCAAGTACTTTTGGGGATCACTTTTTCGATACTTGATACTGATCTAACTTTATGGGTAAAGGCTTTTCAATAAATATATGTAAAATTAAGAGTTTCAAAAAGGATAAACAGGACACCTGACACTGATGGGTCAGTCTAACATGCCTTGAATTGATGCCAGCCATAAAATTAGCTCAACAACAGCTCAGTTGGTAGAGTGTTTTGCCACTGATCTGAAGGTTGGCAGTTTGAATCTCGCTCTCTACATAAAAATCATTAGCTGAGCGGTCAGATGCCGTATGTAAGTGTACATGTAAAGTTGTCGCTATTTGCATAATAAATATGTACGCCCATATTAGTCAGTATTGACATAGCAATACGTCGATGCCGATACTCCCATTGCAATCAACAATTTCAAATAGCCATAATCAAGTGCAATCAACTGTTGATACATAACATAGCCTAATTTAAAACAGGCCTCTTCTTAACAAATGTACATACATATCCCTGTGTTATTCCCTGGCCATTTGCAAACATACCTTCATAACCGCTGAAGATGGAACAAATTACCATGTTTTATTGATGAGTTGTTAATAATTGAGCCCCACGGGTAATTCTAATGTAGATAAGTGTCTGCTAAATAATAAATCAACTTAATATAGACAGAGCGGTCAGGATGTGGCTGAGGGCTATAGATCACACCAATGAAAAACAGCTGCTAGCAAAGGGTCAATGCTATTTCACTGTTGTTCTGTACATTTCATTAAGCTAAATCTATAAGCAAAGGCAGCTACAAACTATCTGAGGTCCCAAGCTAAACAAAATTCAGCTTTGGGGCCCTACCTGTCTGGGGCCCAAAATGAAAAACTACTACTGGACATAGCTAGCCCGCTAGCTGCCACATTCCAAATAGGAAGTGACCATGGTGAGACTGGGCTCCAATTCACTTTCTATTGAAAAATGATCTTTCTCCAGGGTTTCAGGGCCCGGTTTCAGCGACCCAACCTGAACAACCACCGAAGACCCGTGGAACATACGTCATGGCTGGATTTTCTACTGTATTTGCAAAAGTAGCACTCCTCCAGTAACACAGATCTGCCCCCTCCTCTCTCTCACGCACAAATACTCCACAGAGCATTTACGAGGAAAGTACCTCTGGCCAAACTCACGTTTTTTCAGGTCAGTTCCATGGGAAAACTGCGAACCTGGCAACACTCCCTCTCCCCATAACTGCTCCTGTCCACTTGTATTTTGGCCTTAAAATCTTTGTTTTAACCTGCACTAAATGCTCCTGATGTTTTTCTTTCACTATTTTGTCCATGAGATATGAATGTTAATAGTAAACCAACCTGGTGCCTTCTTTCCTCTAAGTCGCTCCTGCTAGCGTTAGCAACAGGTTTAATCAATACTTCGATTGGCTCTCTGGTTGCTATGATTCATTTGCTGGAGCCAAATGCTATGGATGATGACACCCTCACTCAGTCCATATACAGTCTATGGTTAGGACCATTGAAGTATAATAAGATCTGGAAGATGAACCAAAGGTGGCGTAGCATTGTTTTCAATGGCGTGTGCTCATTGGTACCTGAGACCAAAATGATTTTTATTCAGCATTTATTTCCACCCCAGTGAACAAGAAGGTTGCGTCCCTGCGCCTACGGGTCAGGGACAGGCCTCTCACTGTTGTGTCGACCTAGAGGTCAAACAGCAGTGCAGAGTACCCAGCCTTCTTGGAGTCCCTGGGAGGGGTACTAGACAGTGCACCTGGCAGACACAAGCGTACTGTGAGGGTCTGCTGGGAACGTCTGGCGGAGCCCTCTGTCAGAGGGGCCTTCAACTTACACCTCCAGGAGAGCTTCTCCCAGATCCCAGGGAAGGCTGGGGACATGGAGTCCAAGTGGGCCATGTTCTCCGCCTCTATTGTGGATGCGGCTGCTCGTAGCTGTGGTCACAAACTGTCCGACGCCTCAGGAGGGGGATGCAGTGCTTCACCAACAC
>KN474015.1:47184-70663 GCA_000787095.1 Periophthalmodon schlosseri | reverse complement strand
CAAAAACAGAATATAATAATAATATATAATAATATAATATCAATAAAGTTTTTCAAAACCTACTGGTCTTCCTCACTGTTTTTATTTTTGTTCAGAAAACTCTGTGGACAGTCGGACGGTGTCATCCTTCGCCCCTCAGCCCTGGCACAGCTGTCACAAACTCATCTATGTCCGACCAAACCCAAAAACAGGGGTCCCAGTCGGACACTGGCCCATCCCAGAGTCCTTTTGGCCTGACCAGAACTCCCCCACTCTGGTGAGGCTCTACACACTTTAGTTATATATATCTTTTTACAGTATTTACAGCACAAGATTGCCCAAATAAACTCAATAATTTTTTTTTTACATATTTGTGGAGTAAAATTATAACTTAGAAATGGAAACAAAAAAACATGACTGGACTCCCTCACTTCCCAAACTTTTATTTGAGCAATAAAAAAGACTAAAGAAAGCCTGACCAAGTCTAAGTAGCATCAATGTAGGTCTTAACCAGGGCTAAATCAAGACTAAAGCAGGTCTATGACACACCATAGGCAAATATAACATTTTAAAACCTGAAATTAAGTCACTGTGGCAGTTGGTCATGTGCGTTTATATAGAAAGAACGCATATAAATATCCCTCACTGTAAACTCTCTATGATTTGACCCTGTCTCTTGTCCCCAGCCCCCTCGCACTGCTCATCCCGTGGTCCGGTTCTCATGTGTGGATTGTGAGCCGATGGTGATCGACAAACTGCCCTTCGACAAGTACGAGCTGGAGCCGTCTCCTCTGACCCAGTATGTCCTAGAGAGGAAGTCCCCACACATGTGCTGGCAGGTGAGCCCCAGAGTAACATAACAACTAACAATACTCTGTTTTAATACTGGTCTAGTCCAGGTTTAGTTCCAGGATTAGTCTCAGTTTGGTTCCTAATTTTGATGCGATTTACAGGTGTTTTAATTGCAAAAATACCTTGAAAAACGTGTATTCTTCCCGTGGAGGGGAGGGGTCACCTTTCCATATATCTGGTCTGCAACTTGGCCTGGTGGCATTAGTGTTTGTCTCCATACTGTGGAACATTTCAGGCTAAACAAAAATATGTCTACAGAGACGAGCAGGTGACAAACGCCCCGCCAGAAAAAATACCTGGTGCACCATTAATAAACAAATATGAAGACTCTTGTAATACTAAAACACAAACAATTCCCTCTTGAGTCTTTATTTCAATAACTGACATAATTCTTCCTCTGTACATAATAAAGTCTACATATATTTACTAAGATAGAGCAAAATATAATGGTTTATGTAGTTTCCTCCATGTATGTGTAATACTATAATTTACTGGTATTGAAAGTGTATTTGTAATGTCAATTCTTCCCCTCAGGTTTTCGTGGGCAGCAGCAGTAAGCAGAGTGACCTGGGACATCCGTTCGGTTACCTCAAAGCCAGCACCACTCTCACCTGTGTTAACCTGTTTGTCATGCCTTACAACTACCCCGTCCTCCTCCCACTGCTGGGTAAGATCACACAAAATATACTACTACTACTGCTATTAATATACTCCTTTATCAATAGGCCTTAGCCAGAGAAATTTGGGGACAATATCTAATTGTGATTTTTTGACAGACCTTACGATTAGATATGGCATTTATGTTTTAACAATAGGATTCTGTTTAAAGTTCACATTTCAAATGCACCCAGAAGAATTGACAAAGACTGAAATATTAACTGGCAAACTAATACAAGAATCAAATTTGAGAACATGTTTGTACAGATCTAAACTACAGGGTTAGCAGTTTTTATGCAAAATAAAACATAATATTTTGTTGTTCATGGAGAAAATGATGGTACTAGGCAGCCCTAGTCTTAGCGAACTTTGTTAAACAGCTATCTGGGGCATCAGATTCAAATATATATCTTTAATTGCCATTTTAAGCAGGCAGACAGTTAAGTTCTGTTAAGCAAATATCTAGGGTACTGACAAGACAATAATTATATAGTCTATGAGTGACTCCCAAACTTTTTCAGCCATGCAAATAGCCAGATAGCCAAATAGCCAAACAACTGACCCAGCAACCCCATTGCAAAATAAATACTGGTAACCATTTTGAAGTACTCAATTCAATTTAATAAGCAGTTGAAACTGTTAGAACTTACGTATGTCCCCCTTATCTTAGTCAACATAAACATTGCCACAATTAACTAGTTTTACCTAAGGTATTTAATAGAGCTTAATATCTTGTGGTTTCAAATTGTGGTTGGTGATAATTACCAACAACATATTGTGCTGTTCCAACTTGCTGTTTGTTAATGAGCCAAGACCAAAAAGAAGCAAATTACAATGATCATTAAAAAGTCATAAAAAAGAACAGATAAGTGGAAAAGTAGTTATGCAAGAAAGACAAAAAACAAGAAATTGGAAACAATTAATTATACTGGAGTCTGCATTGTGGTGCTACTATTTGTAAGGAAATATTAAGCATTTTAAAAAATCATTTGACTCTAATGTTCTGCTAATTACTGTAATAATTTGTCTTTGTTTTTCTTCCAGATGACCTCTTCAAAGTGCACAAATTAAAGCCAAACCTAAAATGGCGTCAGGCCTTTGAGATGTATCTGAAGACCATGCCTCCGTACTATCTCCTGGTAAATTATCATATATTATGTCTTTTACCTCATATTTTATATGTTATTTTGATTGTTTAAAGGAATTGTTTGTAGCCTGCATTCTCATTGTTTTAAAAAGGTACTACAATCACAACTGAACCTGTGTTTTCAATGCCTAAACCTGCATATAGAGGACACATACAAGTTTTTCTCATGTTCAGTATATGGCCAGTATATACTGGAGCAGGGGCACTTTAGGTTTAGATAGTGAGTATTCAGATTTAAACCAACTGGATTTCCACATTGAAACTGCCAACCCAAACGAGAGCCTCTTGTGAGGCTCATTCTGTTTTCTGATTGGATAATCGTCTAGAACCAAAGCACCTAATTATAACATAAACAACTTGGCTATCATTCAATGTTTTTGTAATTAAGAATAAATCACCATCACATTTGTCATCAATAAAAGCTATATTTGATTTGAACGTGTCAGCCTTGTATATGGGTGACACAGTTAGGTCATGTTTATGAAATTTAAAATCAAAATCTTACAGTTCCATTAATGTTTATTTTTTTTCCTCTTGCAGCCATTGAAAAAGGCCATGCGGATGATGGGAGCTCCGAACCTCATTGCTGATAATTTGGACTGTGGCCTAAGCTATAGTGTCATCTCCTATCTGAAGAAACTCAGTCAACAGGTAAAACAACATATGTGTATTTTTACACTAGAGCTGTAACAACAAATCAGATTATTAGTGAAGAATGAAGTACTAAAATAATTGATGACTAATTTAATAATCAATAATTGTTATCTGGACTATACAATGGCACAAGATGAAAATGAATTTTGTGATTTTAATGAAAAATAATACATCATTCTATCAAAATCTGGTAGCATGAAGTATCCATCTGAATGGTTAAACCAGGCTTAATTTCATATAAGTTGTTGAGGCATTTAATAAATTTAGTAGCTTCCATGTATATAACTACATCCTCCCGCTAAGGTAATCCTGACCAAGACTAGCTCAAGATCTGGAGATGGGTCCATGCTACTTGGACAAGAAACCTTAAAAGTACCTTACCTTAAGTCTTGTTGCAATGGCACATTTCAGGATTAGGGTTGTAGTGTTGTCTCCTGCCGTGTCAATCTTTAATAAATCTAAAGATAAAACTAAACTTAAAAACTGTGAAACCAGAAATTGTGTATGAAAAAAGTTAATATTACATAATGCCTGTTAAAAATGGAAATGAGGAGGTTGTTTTGACGGAGGAGGACTTCCCTGCTTTGCTTTACCATTTGTTTGTCTAAGGAGGTATCCCATAATGCTTTGCGGTGTGATGTCACAATCTATTTTTCGCAACTGTGAAAAGCTCTGTTAAATGATGATTTTCCTCTGTCTTCAGGCCAAGATGGAGTCGGACCGTCTGATCGTGTCTGTGGGGAAGAAGGCTCCTCAGGAAACAGGGATCAAAGTGAAGAACCACTCCAGCGCTCTGTCTCTGGCTCATCGACGGGACTTTAAACAGCTGCTGCAGGGCATCACGGGAGAGGGCCCCCTACGGGTCAACGACATCAACTTCAAGGAGTTTGCAGGCTTTCAGATTGGCCTGTTGAACAAGGTGAATGTGTCAAAGTAAACGGTGCACTGTGTTTTTCTGGTGAGGGTCTAACACTTGTTTCCAGGGAGATGTTATTGCTTTGCCTGTATGCCATTAAAGTATCTCCATGGAGACAAGCAGGTGACGCTCCAGGCCAAGTTACAGGTCAGATGTGTGGATAGGCAAGCCCGTTCAGAAAGAATTTTTTCCCCAAGGTATTAATTAACAATAAAAGGCATCTGTAATTGAATTAATGAAACATAGATAGGGTTAATGCCATGCTGTAGAACATTCCAGGCAAAGCAATAAGATCTGCATGAGAAAAGCAAGTGACGAATCCCCCCACCAGAAAAGTTACATTGTGCACCTTTAAGTTTTAGATGTCTCACATCTCATCCAAGTTCTGTCAAGTCCAAATATTTGAAACCCTATTTGTTGTTCAATTTATCTGAAACTTTTGTTGTACCTAAAATATGCTAAAATATATAGTTTTCAATAAGGGCTCTCAAATTCTAGATCAGGACTCAAAACTGTGCCACAAAACAAACTTAATGGGAATGAAAGTAATCTGATCTGCATCTTATCTTGACATGGCGACAAACTACAAAACACTTAAGCATTGGACTGTCTTTCGGAGGCCAGTCTATACTACACAATTTTGGTGCTGTCAAACTTTCTATTACTTTTGCCTATTTGTTCTGCTTCTAACATATTTAAATAGTTGTTTTTATTCTCAGGATGTAAAGCCACAAGCATACCGAAATGCTTACGACATCCCAAGGAGAAATCTGTTGGACCAACTCACCCGAATGAGATCAAATCTGCTGCGGACCTCACAGAAACTAATCAGGGGCCAAGACGAAGGTACAGTACAATACAATAATGTAATATTACTTGTGTTGTTTTTAACTACTTTATTGCTATTAGCTCAGGTAATTGGGAGTGAGTGATATTGACAAAAATTCATCTCTTCATGATTTTTTGGAGTATCCCGAGATATTTTGGCAGTCCAACAGTAATGTGTTAAAATGCGTCTTTGTTGAAGTTTTAGTCCTTTCATATTTTAAAAAAGTGAAACGACTGTTACGTTTCCCACAAATGTGCAAAAATATACTTTATACATAATTTTGTTCCATTTAAATTTTTTATAAATTTTCTGTAGCCATTGGATATTTGATCATTTTTAAATTATCATAAATGATACCCAAATTGTGTATATTTTCAAAACAACATTCACAATGTTCAATTCAATATATTGTCCACCTCTACAAGTAATTATAGCATACATCATGTTTTGATGATAGGATGGTGCTGTAATCATTCAGGCACAGTGAATGGAGGGGTCTCCAGAATTAAATCCATAGAGCTAAATTCTAGTCTAGTGTTAAAGATTCAAAAGTGCACATTTTGATAATTGATGATATAAATATACATATTTCTTTCCAGACTACCTGCACACTATTCCAGTGGCTCAGATGGGGAACTATCAGGAATATTTGAAAATGATGCCATCGCCACTTAGAGAGATAGACCCTGACCAACCCAAACGACTGCACACATTTGGGAACCCCTTTAAACAAGACAAGAAGGTACTACTTGTACTATGACTACCACTACATCGTTTTTACTATTTCTAAACTGAGTTACTACATCAGATACTAAAGCTCCACATTTCTTTTTCAGGGCATGATGATTGACGAGGCAGATGAGTTCGTGGCCGGTCCTCAGAATAAAAAGCGCGTGAACTCCGGAGACTCGATGTCATCCTCGGTGAAGAGGAGGCGGAGCATGTCGCCGTTACTACGGAGACCACTCAGTCCAATAGGAAACACAAACCACATCAAGAGCCCAGCACAGAACCACAACAAACCAGCTCCACCACACAAAGGTAAGGTGGTAGACATACTTACATACATAAGTACTGCAATACTGCAGGAGGTGAGGATGGACTCAGTGATGGCCGTGTACAATTGCACCATCATCTGGGCTGGCAGCTTAGATTTCCTCAGCTGCCAGGAAGTACATCCTCTTGATGACGGAGCTGATGGTGGTCTCCCTCTTGAGGTTCTGGGTGATGGTGGTGCAGAGGAAGTGGAAGGAGTCCATGGTGGTGATATGGGTCGTGGTTGGAGGGGCAGCAGTTGGTGTACAGGGATAAGAGCAGGGAAAGTACACAGCCCTGTGGAGGTCATAAAAGTCATCATGAATATTTTGACTGTGGCCAAAGGGGGACTGTTTTATCGGATGAATTTTGATGCATTTTCTGTTCTTTTTTATTTTAAATTGCAATTGTTTATTCTCTTACAGACTGTTTACATTATATTAATTTCCTAATGTTTAGACAACGGCAACAACGTCCCAGAGAGTAACGGTGAGGTGGGCCCGGAGTGTGGAGAGGTCTGGTCCAATGATACAGAGTCTAATGTGGGAAACCAGATCTCACCAAGTCCAGAAACCAAACCAGGACCAGGGACTACTGTAGACCAAGATGACCCAGAGGTGACCATGGCAGAGGAGAGGGCAGAGGAAGAGGAGGGTGTGGAAGAGCAGACGAAGGAGGAGAAATATAACTGTGACAGACTGAGTCCACAAAGTAACACGGAGAGCTCAGAGACTGAACCAGAGACACTGCAGACGGTCTACATCCCCCCTCTGGATGGGACCCAGGCCGAACTCAGAACCAGGGTCATCAAAGAAGTCCGAAAACCTGGAAGAAGTGAGTGAACCGTATATACTTATTTGTGCAAAAGCTAAAAGTAAGATCTAACATTACTTTAGTAGCTTTTAACTGTTAAGCAAAAAAGTCTGCTTTTTTGGTCTATTTTTGGGCTAAAAAGTTTTATAGTGGGTCTTTAATATTTAGATTCGATTGGTTATTTAAACCAGGTTAGTATGTTTTATGAGTCACCTGTTTTTGTCATCATTCTTAGATATTGTTGAACATGTTTTTTGTTTTTTTAGATTATGAGGCAATAATGCGGTTGCTGCATGAGGTCAAAGGTCCTGTGAACGTCCAGAAGTATTTCCTCCTCCACGCCATAAAAGAGGCCGCCAGGTAACCATGAGTTGACTCTATAATACATTTCAAATGCATATTATTCAACATTCTGCAAGGTTTAAAATTAAATTCATATATAGAAAAAATATCTAATCATTTTTCCAAAAGTCACCCAATTTTGACTGAAAGCATAGTAGAACCAGTACTTTTGGCATTAGGGCAATGACTAATGATTGTTTCAGTATTGTTGAGAGATAATATTTACAAAAACATTGTTGTTTTCATCCAAATTGCTTCCCTGTCTAGGTATCAAAATAATTACTGTAATTTATTGACTATTAACCGATTATTTCAATAATAGTCATTATTCAATATAATTATTCCTATTACTTGTTGGATTTTGATTTTGCAACAATTTATCTGTTATCTAGAACTATTATAGACAACAGGTGTGAACATGTGGGAAGCTGTGCATTATAACACAGGTTTGCTTCTCTAATCAAAATTACAATCATGTCTTCAACCCAAAACATGCACAATAGGTAAAGTCCTCCAGCTATGATAGTCCTCCTGACCAAGCCTAGCTCAAGATCTGAAGATGAGTCCTTGCTCCTGACAGATTGCCCCAGCAGTATTGAAGAATGGGTCAAATGCAGAGACAAATTTCTTTTCTGGGACAATAAAGTGTTAACCTTATAAACACTTATTCATTTTCTATATGCTATATAATACTTATAATGATATTGTAAAAAGTGTAATTATGTTCTCTCATTTTTTAGGTTTAAGAAGCGTGTCCTGATTCAGCAGTTGGAGCAGGTTTTGTCTGAGTTTGAGGATCCTCTGTCAAACTCTGTCCCATCGCCCCCTCTCCCAAATGAAAACAATGGAAAATCGTGACAAAAACCACACCCTCTGGAATAGTTAGGAACAGTAGTATTTAGTTAAAAATACGTCATTGGCGGAGCAAATGGGACAGGAGCGTTAAATGGACAATTGCACCGACCCAACTGCTTCTCTGCTTGGTTACATTACGTGAAAAGTCCAGGGTTTATACAAGAGAGACTTTAAATATCGAGGGTTGGGAATCTAAAAGAGGCAAGTGACATTAAGGTAAATGATGTGCTAATAATAATAACCTTCCCTTAAAATGTAGTCCTAACAGCTTTAAGGTAAAATACATTAAGCTATGGGAGCGACTGAATGAAACTTGTCTCTATGGAGATGTTCTTGCTTTACAGTATGGCATTAAACTTCTCTACAACACAACCAAGCCAAGTTACAGGTCAGAGCTGTGGATAGGTGGCCCTAGGATTTTTAAGCAATAAAAAACACCTGCTAATGAATATATTGATATGTTTAATGTCATTTTGTAGAACATTCCAGGCAAAGCAATATCATCTCCTTGGAAACCAGGAAGTAATCAATACCCCACTAGAAAAGTTACATATCTGCTCCTTTAAGTCTAGGCTCTGTTTTTGACCAACAACTCAACTCAAATGTATTTATTGCTTGCTCATTTGATAATATTATTATTTGATAATATTATTATTTGATAATATTATTATTTGATAATATTATTTACTGGTTTATCTTAAATTAGCTAAAATGTCACTTGTGCTCTTTAGATTCCCAGAACTCTTCATATCAACCATAGACTGTATCAACACGCCTTAAACATCTGGCTTTATCTGAATTGAAATCTGAAATGAAGACACACTCCAGTTTGGTTCAAAAGGACAGCAGCTCTGGAACTCCAGTTAAAAGAGTGAAAAATATTTAAAACAGAAGACAACATTTTGTATTTATTTTAAAATGGGCCATTCTTCAGCCGGTCTGAGAAAAGTTAGTGGTCCAATGCATTCACAAATAATTAAATAATATTTTTAAATCTCAATAGGGATACACTGATGCATCTTCCTTATAAAATAAGATTTTTAGTCCCATATAACAGCATAAATAAAGAATAACACTTTAGTTGCAAAGCACATTTAATTGGATATTTTTCCCTTTGGGCTTCCCCCTTGGTTTTTGCATCACCACAACTAATCTATGCCAGATGCCCTCCCATTCGTAACCAGTCACATATACAAGTCCATCCATCCATTTTCTTCCTTCACCCTGGGCACTTTAAGTACAATACTTTCAGACGGTTAATCCTTCAACTAGGTGCTTCTGACTTGGATCCTGGTTACTGCTGCACTGCTCCTGACAGGTTTAAGCTCATTTCTATTGAAGAATAGGTCACAAGCACAGAGCAAATTTTTCAATGGGGACAATAAAATACACCTTTAAATCAATTTAGACATTACAGCACTTACTGTATCTACATAGGCATCAGTGGATCTCTATTGTTAATCAAAATTGTCTATGGACCAGTGTTATAGTATAAGAAACTTCCCCAAACACTCCAGTAATAATCTTTATCTCCAGTTTATAGTCCTGTCCACTGCTGTTTTAGTCTCTTCTACATTTCTCATAAACCCAGGCATTTTTACGACTGATGTACACAACTTTTTCATGTTCAAATGGAAAAATAGATCATATTTTTGTCAATCCAGAGACTAAGGAATATTTTGAGAGTAAAATATTAATGATACTTTTGTAAAATGTTACATGTGTAAAAGTTGGAAGTTTTATGAGAATATGTTTTGTAATAAAACAGAAAAAAGACACGTGTTTGGGTGATTGGCTCCTGTTGGAACTGGTTTTGTGTTGTACACTTGATTTATTTGAAAACTGAAAATGGAAAAGCCAAACCATACGTAGTTTAAGGATACAAAAGATACATATACACGTTTTTTTGTTATCATAACCAAAATTTAGCTGTATACAAAATAGGATGCACTTTGAAGACTTGAGACACCTTGTGGTTAAAAAGCGTGGCAGCAGTCAAGCTGAATGATAATTATGTTCAATCGCTTCAACCTGGGGGCCTAACTTTTTTAGTACTAAGTGACCTGGGGCATAGTAACATATACTTTGAGCAACCCACAAATGTGGAAGAAAACAGATGCAGTCTTGTAAAATCAAAATGCTTTTTATTAAATTAAAAACCTTAATAACAAAAACCAAGGATAAACCCTTTCCCGAAATGAATGTACCTTTTCTCTCTACTTTAGCTCTTTACAGCATGGTTAATTCAGTCATAACAGTCCAATATCTGCAAAACCTTTTATTGCAAACTGGATGTCTAGGGCCCTGTACTGCCACGACGCAACTATAAACATACAGGGGGGAAACAGCGGGTGGAATAACATCAAGTTGGATTCAAGTACATTTACTTAACAATATTCGAGCTTAATTTTTAAGTAGCAACATAATTTATTGACTTATTCAATAAACGCAGTCAAATTAGTTACAAAATCAAAAACTAGTTACCTTTACAGTTTTAAGCTAAGCCAATTAGTTTTATGCTTCATCACGATTTTAAGCATATTAGTACATTTATCTAATAGTTTAAATCTTTCACATTTTAGGTTATACTTAAATTTGTCTGGTAAGGATTTGAACAGACTAGATGTGATAGAAGGTAGATGATAATTTTGATAAAGCTTACATCATGCAATTTCTGATTCAAAACCATTTGTAGCTAATGAATTGTTTATCTGTTCAGCATACCTTCTCAATATAGATCTATTGTGATTGCAAGTAAAACATTTATGACACAAAAATACAGTTATCAAGCAAACTCCAGTTTCAATGTACAGGGCCCAAGAGACCAAAACATTGCGGCTTTCATTTCATAATAACAAAACCTAAATTGAAATAACTTTTTAAGCAGACTTATGAAATTTAAACAGTAACAAATAGGCCTCTCAGCTCCCCATTACGAACAACATTGTCGCAAATCAGCTGAAAAAGATAGTATGGGGCACCATTTCTGTACTTTTAAGACTCCAAGCAATACACACCGTTTTGTATTTACAAAGTTGCTGAAAACTGAAGGGTTGGCACAGTCAGTCAGTGGAAGAGAGTGGTCAAAGTGTAGCCATCATTTCAAATCAGTTTTATGTACAAATTAAATTAACATTTTTTTCAGTGTCTAACAAAATGGTTTCTCTAAACATGAATGAGGTTACAGGCAGAGATAGGTTCAGTCTCAGTGCAAATGCTCAAGCTTGCGTAGTCGTATGGGGTTGGGGAGGGCTTGCTGGTTGCGTTCAGATGGGATCTCTTCTGGTGATTTGAAAAGCACTCGGCCTCTGTGGTTGAAAAGGTAAAATGACGGGTGGTTCGTCAACGTGTCGAATGTTCTGTGAAAAAAGAAAAAGATTGTTTTTATATTGGCTCAAGGCTTAGAGACTGAGGAAGGCTACTGATATATATTTAAAGACAGGACTGATGTATATGGCAATCAAATGAAAATCTGAGTTAGGACAATTGTCAAATCGCAAAGGCTGCAATTTAGATAATTGTTTTTTTTAATAGAAAAATCTTGTGCCTATAGTATAAACTTAAAGACCTCTACAAACTTCTTATCTTAGTCTTAGTCTTATCTCAAATGTTAATGCTTCTAGAGTTGGTTACATTGTGCACAGAATCCTACTTTTATAATAATAATCAAAAGGTATTGGCGAATTTGATGTAATTTTAATGCCCCAATTCAATAGCTGAATGGCACAGATATGCAATTTTAAAGGGGACCATGTAACTTTTCTGGTAGAGGATATGCCACCCGCTTGTCTCCCAGGAGACGAGATGATAATTGCTTTGCTTTGCCTGGAATCTTCCACAGACAGTACGACATTAAAAACTATATTATCTTGCATTTGTTTCACATGCATTCTGACTACAGATCTGACATATGACTTGGCCTGGTGGAGGAACCTGCTTGTCTCCATGGAAATACGTCTAATGTCATACTGTGGATGTGGAACTTTCCAAGCAAACAACTATGAAGACAAGCAGGACCATCCAACAGAAAGTTAAAGTGCACCTTTGAGCTTAAATATTAAATCTTAACTGAAGTCTAACACTGTCATAGGCCCATCTCCCTGGGTTACTCTGCAACAAGGAAATCTCATGGTTTACTTGAACAATGAAATTTATAGAGATCTATGGACTAAAGCTACAAGTAACAAGTTGCCCTAATAGCACAGGAAACCAACAACACAATCATTAAAAGGTGACATTATGCAAATTTGACTTATAAAAGCTCATAATCATGTAATAATAACTTTCCATTCGTATTGATCCACTCAAAGTTGTATTTAAAGAGATTTGTGCATGTTTGGCTGCATTCAAGACGAAAATTCTTGTTAGGATTTTTGCTTTTTGTGATACATATAGGATTCAGTAGTGTCCCAAATCATTTTGGCACCAATGAAAAAAAAAACCCAAACACACTGGTCCCTATTGTATCCATAGGCATCAATAGCGCTATTTAAAATATATAATATATAATGATCCACGTGTGTCAATTATTATTATAACTATAGACCAGATAAAAGCACATTATGTCTTCCTTAAGGGGTCACAGTTAAACTCACTTGTTTTTCAGCTCTGAGGAGGCATCCATGTCTTTGAACTCTCCAGCAATGTGGACAATACCATAACAGGTCATGACAAAGGCTAGTAACGTCTGTAATACAATCTGAAAAAACACAGTTACATTAAAACTGACCTTAACAATGTCAACAATGTGTGTTTGATTTAAATACTCACATCTATTGGTAGTGTTTCATTTTCTTTCTCTGTGAGACGCATGTATGATCGATCTGGAGAAGAAACAAAAACATAATTGATTTAATATTAGACATAGGCCATAATCCAGTTTTTTACAATATGTTAGGCATCGTATTGTCTACTCGACAACGAGATGACTTTGAGTATACAACTACATAATGCAGTTTACGAATTTGTAATATTCTGGCTCAAAATAATTGGCTTGATCAGCATTGAGAATGGATAAGTTTCCTTTGTGACTGATTAAAGTCTGACAACTTACACATGAAAATCTTCTATCTAAAATCTTTAAATTTAATATCCACAAAATCATATTCTTTGTCAAATAAACTGAGAAATGAGTATGTCATATTGGCAAATCAATGTAGCAATTTCCCGTCGTTCACTGCGCACAAACTAGGACACGAAGAAGAAATGACAGGCCGTGTCCATAGATATTTAACACAAAAGACCTTCCGAGCTGGTGAAAAGTAATGTTATAACAAGCCAAATATCTGCTTAGATGTTTGACACAGTAAATGCACAAGTTATAAAATGAATGGGAAAAGGACCAAACTGTTCACACACATTTTAACAGGTTTCTGCCATAAACATTGTTGTGAGAACAGGCATCGTTTAAAGGTAAATGTCCCGTCTTTTAAAATGACAGATGAACAGCAAAATAAGTCTTTTCAAAAGCCGGATATTATCTATGCTAAACTGCGCTAGCCTCGGTTAGCACCCAGCCAAGGCCCGAGCAGACTTCTATCATATTTTACCTCGTCCCCAAACCATACATTTAACATATTTTTGCACTAACAATTACATTGATATTATGTGCATTTTGACTCACGTTGTGCCGCTGAAAAAGCCGCATGAGCTAAAGCAAAAAGACCGACTCCGACAACACCTTTCCAAAACGACGACGCCATCTTGAAACCAAGGAGAAAGCATCATGGCACCACAAAATAATACTTTATTTTATTTTAATTGGCAAAACATGTGACGATCTTAGGGTGACTTGATATGTCAACAAATGTATAGCTATTATTATGTTTAAATGTTTTGCCAGTTATAAAAAAAATGTTCAGTTTTATTCAATTTTTCGCAAAAGTAATGATTATCTCTCTTATTTTGAAAGAAACGGAAACGCCATTGCCATATCCGGTCTGCTTGCCCACCGAGAGATCTTTCATGTGGTGCTGAACTGCATTTCTAACAATTGAGCTGCCTTTTATTACCTTATATTGCTCGTCTCGTCGTTATACAATAGGATAAATTATAACGATGGCAGAAGCGATTCAAAAGAAACTAAAAGCTGAAGTAGAAAAATTCGCACAGATTCAGAAAGGTATGTGTTAGCATTGGCTTCACAACGATACATGTTTTAGCAGCTAGTGACCATATAAGGAAAGCAACTTATCTATCTAATCTATTGGCATTTTATATACATGTTAAACTATTAAAAGGATAATTTAATGACATGAATGAATGTGTTTTTGCCTGTTGTAAAGATGTCAGCAAAAGCATATCCGCAAGACAGAAGCTGGACACGCAATTGACTGAAAACAACATTGTCAAAGAGGCAAGTCATGTTATTTATATTAGGTGAATGTGGGGTAATGAAACTAGATATGTGGTCAATGTATTTTGTATGTTTATTTGATTATCTTTGTGCTACTGTCTATATGAGCTGTTAAATGTGATCAATGTCAGTCTTTATTAACTTACGAATATATTTTTGTTGTTACAGGAGCTGGACATGTTGGACAGTGCTAATACAATTTATAAACTGATTGGTCCAGTTTTAGTGAAGCAGGATCTGGATGAAGCCAAAGCCACAGTTGCAAAAAGGCTGGAGTATATCAGCGGAGAGCTGTAAGTATATGATGTGGTTTGTAAAATCTATGGGAGTAACTAGCCTTTGCAATAATAATGTACACTGTAACTTCAACACAATTGACAATGATAATAAAAGCCATGTTTTTTATACCTTTCAAGAAGCATGGGTGTGAGAGAATGATTTTCATTGTCTATGTAAAGAACTTTGGGCTACATGCAATGTATAAAAAGCACTTTATAAATAAAGTTTCATCTGATGAGTTGCTTCATCAGAATCCCCAAACACGCTTCAAAATCTACAAATTAACAATAAAAACAACTGAACCAATCTCAGTTGAATTGTACTACTGAACAATAGGATGTCCAAGCTATTGTAGACTGCACTGCAAATTTATCAAGTTGAACTGGATTCCTGTAGTTAATTGTGATTAACATACATTATAAGAATAAGAAGAAAAGATTTATATACACTCTTCTATTTTCTAGATAAAGTGTTAACATCCTGCTTTGTGTTTCAGGCAAAGACATGACGCGTTGCTTAAGGACATGGAGAAGAAGTCTGATCAGCAGAGAGAGGTCTTGTCCAGTTTACAGCAGGAGTTCCAGAAAGCACAGGGCCTCGCTATGGGCAAAGCATGAACTCATCCAACTACACACGAACGCACCATACACAAACAGAACGTACATGTTAACATACAACACAGTGAAATGATTTGCAGTAAAAGTGGGCTTTTTTAGTAGGAGTTACGGCTAGCATATATGATCACTCAGTTTTCACCTCAAATAATAAGAAAACTAGAAGCCAAACCAGTGCGTTCTTTCTATTTATATAAATCGCAATCGTTCATTTTCTTGTTATGGGGTTTTAACCTTCTTCATTTGTGTTATAATAAATAAAAAATAAAAAATAAATAAAATAATAAAATTATTTGTATTTGTGCAAATGTTGATCTTGGACCCTTTTGATCAAAAAACATCCAACTTTCTTTACCAACTACATGTGCAGCTGCATTTAGGCCTTGAAAAAACTGTCACTATTGCTTTCAAAAGTCCACACAACATACAGCTTGTACCATATGTGTTTCTTTGTCATTAATACAATTTCTTTGTCATCAAATACTGGTGTTTGTTACTGTTTTCAATCAAATTCTTCACCTTTTTGCACACAATAAGTAATACATACCAGTTAATTACATAATTGTAAAATGTACCTAATATATAATTACAGTATATACTTTTTACTTTAGTACCATTGTACTTTTCACATTTTGTCACATGCATTTTGTTGGCATGGCACTGGTAACAGCATCTTCATTCTTGAAAAGGCCAATTAAACTGTCCACTCATTCCCAAAACTAGCAAACTCACACCAGAGATTCCCCTTTCTGCTGTGGGTCATATAAATATTTCTATTCTTAATAAAATAATTAGTTGATTAATCAAAAATGTTGTCGACAACATGGTGTTCTCGACATTATCGAGCAACATAATCGACTAAAGGACTACAGCCCTGGCTATAACTACAGGAGTGATACAGGTCTTGTGAACAAGCCATACAGTTCACAGTGGGACATTAATTGTAATTGCAGAGGTGGCTGTGACCACCAGAGCAGCTGCTGACCCTCCTTCACAAACACAGAGAGAGAACAGCTCAGTGGTGGAGCTTTGTTTAAAAAGACTAATTTATGTAAACGTCAACACGCAATTTTACCACCAGCTGAGGATTAAAATGGCTTCAACAGGATCTTTACAATGATGTGAAAGTGAATGACCAGCTACATTAAAACACTGCATGGAAAAAAATGCAGTTTCATCCAATTATGTTTAAATCTCTTCAAAGGCACCAAAACAATCTATAAATATATAGCGGAAGACATTTTATTTGTAATGTAAAATACTGAATTCTCTTGACTATATTGCGAGGGGGAAAGCATGATAAAACAACAGGAATTTTTTTTCCAAAACGTTGAGTTGACTTGGCGCAGTGTTTCCATCCCATGGATTCTATACTCAATGGGCTGCTCTTTGCCTGGTCCAAGAGATAGTGGCTTGCTTTGTATTGGACAGTTTCTCACGTAATATACTCCCAAAAAAACACCTCTGAAAGAATCTGAAAGAATAATCATACTGTAAACTTGCAAGATTTATACATAATTAGATACATAAACAGTGAATGGAGTGTCTAAAATATCAATCCAAACCTTTTTTACAGATTTGATGGCTCTTTATCAGTTTTATTGATCCCACCCTACTGCAGTATTACACAAAATATTATTTTCATTATATTAAAAACTATATTGAAAACAGTCCAAAACTGCAAAAAATCTTAACGCTCATTACAGACCTGAGCAAACCAATGATGACAATTGTATTAAAGCAACTGACCTGCTGAATCATGTGGTGTCTTGAAACGTGTTTAAATTGACACAGTATATGTGCGTGAAAATAAAGCACGTACCCAGCTGTTTGCGCACGAGCCCGTGCACTCTTTGGCGCGTGGGTGTTGGTGACGATATTGGCACTTTAAAGGTGAGGAACACGGGCTGGGAACCGTATCGACACGTGGCCAACTGGACTGTCCTAGATCACAACAAAATCTTCAAATAGTTTGTGAACTCTGAGGTCAAACTTAAAGTGGTCAGCTGGAAAATAGCTTATATCCACATTTGATGCTTTGGCTTTATGTTCACTAATGTTGGTAACATTGCTACTTGGCCCTGTGACCCAAAAGATTGGCCCTGAACAATTTGGTATTAACAACATTTGTGTAAAATGAACATTACGCAATATTGCGATTTTTTTGTTGGTACTCTGGTTTCCATAGACATGTAGCCCATTTACGCAAATCACTTCCACGTTGGGTATTGTCCAAAGCAAACAAACTGAATCTAAGCAGAAACATCCGCATCATATACTAATCCCAGTCACCTTAAAGACACGACAATGCAACTCATGCCATATTGGGCAAGTTTAATTAAACGAGGTTCTAATCTCATTGTGTTTAATTGATTTACTTTGTCCCGGGGTGTTTCTCCAAAAGGTCTAATCCTTAAAGAGTCACAATAGGGCATGCCTGCCTTTAGCCACAGCGGGACTAATTCCTTCATAACCTGCGTTTGAACGGAGTTTGAAGGGAAATGTGCCTCATACCGGCTACCGAACTGCCACTGCGTTATAAATGCGATGAACGAGAGACATCAAAGTATTTAATCGAGTAGACTTGTTTTGGTTAGTTTGTGCACACAAAATTGTCCCACCGCCTGTGGAGTTGTGTTGGTATCTACCAAGATTGCACTCGCCATTAACACGTACTTACTGTTGGATGGGATCGAGGCATCGACGAGGTTGGCCAATTAATCTCCTCTTTTGAAATGCGTAAGAGACTGAGAGCGGCCATTAACAGGTTGTACAGCAACGAGACGGAGTCCAATCTACAAATCAGGGAAAAGCAACAGCTAAGTTTGTCTGGAAAATTACCAAAGCCACAACTGTACTGTACATCTACAACTATTGCGCGTTAAGTACATTTACAATCTTAGGACAAATATCAAACATCGTTATAGCGTTTCTCACCCAGGATAAATATCTCTAAATATAAAACGACAACAGCATAATATTTGGCACATTAATGCGTAAATCATTCCTCTGAGGTTGTGACATAGCTTTAGATTAGACATTAGATTTACTTGCTTACTTTCATGGAAACCTATTTCTATAAGGTTAAGATTGGTACCATCATAAGGTGTGTCTTCACCCGTTTTGGAGATGGTCGTCTGGTGCTCATTACGCAGCCATTATCACATTTAAACACTGCCTTAATGCGTTCAAGCACCTGCTAACGACCTCCTTTTAGACCAAAGAGAGTACTTTAATAATTGTAGTCAAAGAGGCCACTTTCCGATGAAAGAGCAGAGAAGTACTTTTATTGTACCAGACAACAAGGTTGCTCATCAAGAGGCTTTACAAAATTCACGTTCAACTCGTACAGAAACATTTTCACAAGGTAAAAAACACAAAGGTATTTCATTGAAATCATTCACGCACGCTTCAATTTGTGTTCTCAGCAACAAAAAAGTACAGCCACAAACTAAGAAGGTGCAACTTTCATCTAAAAAAAAACTAGAGCTTCTGTTCTGTACAAAGTACAATTTCTGTACAATGCTTTACATATTTACAAATGTACAAAAGGCAACGTATAAAAATATATTTTTTTTCAGTTCAAGTGTTTTACTGGGGCCATGGCCTCCACACAGTGTCGCTGTTGAGCTTTTGTGGTGTTAAGCCACAACCCCGAGCAGCAGTCTGTGAGTGGACCGGGTAGTGCATAGGAGTCTGGACCAGCGGAGGAGAGGGAGATAGGGATGGAGAGGACATAAGCGCCCTTCCAAAGTGCCCCGGAGAGGGGAACTGTCCCGGAGCAGAGACGTGACCGGGAGAGGAGACGTACATCGGGGAGAAATCCAGTGGACTTTGGCGCTCGGAATCTTGTGATTTATTTGCGATGAAGCTGCTGACTCTGCGCAGACATGATCTCATGCCATCCTCGTAGTTCTGCTGTCTTGCCTCCTCCTCATAATGAAGCTTCTTTCCAAAACGAGGAGCCTTCTTCATCTGAATTTCAGCTTGCAAGAAGTGGACCACGCTCTCCAAGATCTCTGCCTTTTCCACTTTGGGATTTTTCAACCTCTAAAAGATGACAACACAAGCACAATTACGCACTGAAATTGACAGGGGGCATTGATAAACAGTAGTTTGGCTCGCAGTAAACTCACCTCATCATCCATGTTTTCCAGAAGCAAAAGTCGTAATGTCTCTAGACTGTGGTTGATCCTCTCCCGCCTGCGTTTCTCAACAACAGGTTTGGCAATCTTGGACTGGAAAAGCAATGCAAGAACGTTGGTACCTTGAAATCAGAGCTGCGTAAAGTTAAATTGTCATCTCTTGTGTGATCCTTACCCTCCTGGAAGTCCTCTTTGCCTGGGTTTCTGGTGTTACAGCTCTCATGGTGAAAATGTTCTCTGTCAAAGTAAAATTGGACTGTGTACTGCACGTGTTTACCTTCCGCGTTATAACCGCTTCGCTCCAAAACCACGCCCCAACAGCACGCCCTGTTGCATTCATTCGTCTCTTCAGTGGCACACGGCCATCAAATAACTGTGAATGGGTCCACTCCCCTCTCTCCACCTATTCACTGAAAGGGCGAATTAATATGCATCTTGTGCCGAGATGTTGTTCCTGAACTTTCAGTGCCCCAAATTGCTCAAAAATATGTATTTAAGACAAATGTAGTGTTTACAATTAAGTGCTAACATTTACCTATGCATTTTGTTGGCATGTGATGTATTGGCATTGACACCATATATTCGTATTCAGTTGACAGTATCAAAATACGTACTGTGTGTGTGTGTGTTTAGCTATGTGACTGACAAAATACCCACAAAATAGGTATTAGTAAGATATAATATTGGCCTTCTTGTTTTAAGTTTTACATTAAAACAATTATGTGCAGGTGTTTAATGTCTTTTACGCACAATAAAGTAAACGAATGACATGTAGCCAATACGATTTTGATAACACATTTTATAAGTCTAACATTTTAATAAAAGGAGAGTCATCAGGGCAAGGAGCTCTTTATCAGGTGCTCAGTTTCACTCCTCAAAAATGTGTTTGCCGTCCGTCTTTCATGGTTTTTCCTCGCTTCAAGTTTGGATATGCTTTATTTGATTTTACCCGATATTAGATTTAATTGTTTAAAACAGAGAAGTCAAGATTAATTTATTTGCTTAAAGCAGTAGTTTGTAGAAGTTTTTTCCATGACTTCACTCTCCACTGGTGCGCCCCCAAAGCGCCATGATTGTGCGTCGTTGCCATGGAGTCCACTGTGCGTTTCAAAAGCCACGCTAATCGCCCTCTCTTTGATTTTAAACGGAAGTATCTGATGTGAAAGGCCTCCTAATCTCCCTGTTGCATTGCTCTGATCGGATCATCTCAGTGTTATCTGCGCTCTTTAGCCCATTATTAGGATCAGGCCCGCCATAAATGCAGTGGAGAGAAAGGGACAACAAAACTTCAAGGCAGCGGACTCTGACTTAAACTTTAATCTCTGAAATGAAAGCAACGCATTGTAGCAGGTTGCATTCAGAATACTTGGTCAGAATGTCTCTAAGGAAAGAGGAGCAGAGGTTGTGGGTGTGCACCGATTGCAGCACAAGCCATTCACACTTCTAATTCCTTAAGGTGTGAATTGTGCATTTAAGCCATTTTAGTAGCAACATGTGATGGACCAGTCCGTTTGGATGTTTGGAAATAGACGACCTCTAAACAGAGATCTTTAAATTGAGCATTAAAACATAAGATTGTGCCTAGAATAAAAAGAAAAAGCAAATAAGATGTATACAATTGTAATGGTCAGTTTTTATTTTATATAGGCCCACTTTATGCATCCCAGATATTGTGGAAAAAAAGATTCATTGAATGAATAGATTTACTCAGAAAACACAAAAAAATGAAGAAGACAAATAGAAACTTGTATCCTTGAAACAAATATGAGGGATGTTAAACCTGAAGAGAGTTTAGGCCTATAACAACCAATCAAAAATCTCCAAATAACATTACACAAACAGATCCACCTCTAAACCAAACACAACCTTTTTCTAATCTTTGGCAAATTATTTTATTGAGCAGACGCTGATGAAGTGAGACCATCCTTAGGTCAAGCTCCAATTTCTCCACACCTCTGCTACAGCCAGGACAAACACAAGCACAAGGGTGAATTATTTCAGAGGATCTCTTCCTCGCATGTGAAATTATAACACATTTTTTATCATAGAGGAATTTGATTATTGATTATTGATTTTACTTCTGGTTAAATATTTCAGTTCTGGTGTAATGCTGGCCTTAGTGTGTCATGTTAGTCTATCTTATAAATACAGAGATGTTCTTCAATAGATTTTTGCTAGTTTCCACAAGTAGTCATTGATTTAAGGCATAACATGCATGTCAACAATAAGAACAATCCATAATTCCCACTCTCTGATTCATAATCACACATTTCAATTCTATATCAGGTTTACACAATCATACATGTTAGTAGCATAACTGTAGCCTAATCAGGTTTACACAATCATACATGTTAGTTAGTTCTTATCTTGTTTACAATGACTCTCACGTAGGCTATATTAATTCTCAATAATAACCTACTTTATTTGTAAACATCTTATCAAGCTTAACTGACCTATTTTCTTTAATAATTATAATTTCCAGCAAGAAATTACAGTTGTGACGGTGAAAATCTGCTGTCCTTTTAACCCTGGTTGGAAGGTAGGCAGCCTACTGTTATACAAGCGTTTAATACAAATGGTTTGTATTAACCATTTGTACCTATTATATTTTTGTCACATGTGCGTGCGTAAAGGCGCAAAGGACTTGGCCAAGTCGATCCCTTTGAGGCTGTGGTAGAAAGTAATTAGTTAGGAGCTGCCCCTAAAGCTACTCTTTGGTGATAGTGAAATGGACCGTCTCTTGCCAATATCGTGACCCCTGAAGTGTATAATCCAGTCCCCCAAATTAATAAAAGGATGAGGGCGTGGATGAGACACTAAGGAAGCAAACACCTGATTTTCGAGGCGCGAGGCTGACCCGAGGACGTAGACACACTTGGCACTCAGGTGTAAAAGTCTGCCCCACACCTCGGCTGGTGCTAAACAAACCAGGGCTTGTGCCGTTTGCCCCGTGGTTCCCATGTTCGCTCGTGCGTCATGAAGGCACGAGTGAGACCCTGAGACCGTGGGATCAGTAACAACTTCTCTACCTCAATTTAATATTCACAAGTCGCACGTAGCTACTAAAACACATTTGGGTCCATTTCCCACGCCTCTAAATATACAAATTATGAATGGGGAAACAAAATAGCCTGTAGGAGATGGCACGTTGCGCAAAAATCAGATTCTACCTTTATTGAGATAAAAATTGCCAAATTGACATAAAAATTGGCAATGGTATTGCATTGTGTTTGTAAACCAAAACATATTTAGATTAAATCACTTCTCATGTAGTTTCTGTAAAAGGCATTTACACCATGGACCTAGCCTGCTTTTATTTTGACAATTTACTTTGGTTAACACGTTTTCTGTATTAGCCTTTGATTCTGGACCAAAGAGCACTGCTTCGATTTCAAGGTTCATTAATTAAGGTAAGACTTAAATAAGTAGTAAGACAACTTGTACGGGATTATTCGCTCATTTGGCCATTTTCTTCACTTGATGCTAAGTGCTATCTCTTACACGTCATAAAACCTGCTCGATTTGACACTTAATTTCAGTTCCCACGGGACACACTCCAACTTTCCCACAGTTGAACGCATGGGAGACCTATGGGAAAGTTCACACATCGGATAAATTAATAATACGGTCTGGAACATAATAATTTGTTATTCGGGTAATTAACATAGCATGCTTTGCTCAACAAGCCAGTTCTGCTCATGGTCATTTTCATTGGCAACCAGTATCAATTATTGAATCTAAAAATACAAAATATTAACAATCAATAACAACTTCTTAGCTTCTTAACTATTCTTATGAATGTATTATTGACAAATTTATGTGCAAATCTATACATTTTTGCACAATGTTTTGAATGATTTCGATCCACGTGTCTTTAGCCACGTGTCTAGTCTTCATCAACAAAGTATAAAATAAATAGTAGGTAACCCCAGTAATTTTTCATAAAACTTTTTTTTTTTTTTTTTTTAACTGCATGTTCTGGAAACTCAATTAAATTGGGTTCAGCA